>PVKA01002344.1:30495-126828 GCA_004027165.1 Ctenomys sociabilis
CCCCGCACCTTTGCATAATACAGTAGGGTCTGACCAGTGTAGGACCTTGGAGCTCCTGGCCCAGTTTGCAAGAGGGCCTGTGGTGCAGTAGTTGTTCCTGAAGTACCAGGCTGCTGATTCTCGGCAGGGGTCTCAGGGTCTTCACATAATACAGCAAAGACCCTTAGAACCACTCCTCCTCCCAGGTGCTTCTCACCTGCACCCTGCCTGCTGACCCCCACTGAGAATCAGCAGCCTGGTACTTTCGGAACAACTACTGCCCCGCAGGCCCTCTTGCACACTGGGCCAGGAACTCCAAGGTCCTACACACGTCAGACCCTGAGTGAGTAGATCAACAAGAAGCTGGCTACAGGAAAAGTGCTCTCCGCAGGGAAGTGGCAGGCACCACGGCAGAGGAATGACCAAGGCAGGGGAATGACAATGACCTGGCGAGTCTCAGGGTCCCATGCAGGTAGAGTTGCCAGGTTAAGCAATGTAATAACAAATCACCCTCAAATCAAAGATAAGTGTTTTTTTTTTTAAATATTCATTGGTTTATCTGCAATCCCGACTGAACTGGGCATCCTGTATCCGCCCTGCAAGTGTGACTCATGGCAGTGTGCCTGTCCTCGCGGGGCAGAAGCAGAATATACAGCACCTGGAAGACCGTGCAGGGGGCTTCGCAAAGCACTGGCCAACCTTGGGAGATTCTCCTGATTACTTCCAGGTTTGTGTTTGAATTGTTATAAGAGGAAGAAAAGGATGTACTGGCAAATGTGGATATTTCAAATTGCGTGGAGGTGAAATCGTGCTCTGATTCCTGATTCCAGCTGTACCATGTATTGGAAACTATTAATAAAAAAAGAAATCTGAGGCACAAGAGGAAAGAAGTCCATCACCACGACCACTCGCTCCTCCCTCCCCCCAAGACGCAGCGAGGCTTCCAGAGCAGCTTTGGACTCTCTCGCCCTCTAGTGGTCGAGTGCCCAAACAAGTCTTGAGCTCCTCCTCGCTTTGCGGGGTCCCTTGGACTCTACAGCCAGCGAAGGAGTGAGGGACGCAGGAGGGCGCTGGACTGGGCAGAGAGTAAAACCCCGAAAGTGAGAGGGGCGTTGGGCTGGGAAGGCTGAGCTGTTCCCCTGCCATCTCCTGTTCCTCTGGGAGGGCTTCTGGCCTCCACGGGAGAATCTGTTTTGGAGCCTGGGGGATTAAATCTACCCCACAGCTGGTTGCCTTTGTTTCATTCATTTACTCAACAAATATTGTAGGAGTACCTACCACGCCACGTGCCAGGCTGGGGCAGGAACAACGCTGACCCACGTTACAGTGGCTGGAAGTTAAACCAAAGGGTTGTACAGGCTTCTGGGACTGTACCCAAGGCAAATTGAGCTCCTGGCTGGACATAGGCAGGAATCTGTGTCCGGGTCTGCACAGTGATGCTTTTTAGTCCAGTGGTGATTTTCCTGCCACAGCCTTTCCTCATGATACGCACACACCGGACTTCAGCATCATTTTGATAAACAGACATTAGTATTCTTGACAGCTATTCACACTTTGGTACACAGTGATCAATCAAAATTGCATATAATATAAAATCAAGGCCAAGTGACGTGCCTATTCCTAACTTATGAAAAAAGTGGGGTTTGGGCAGAACATTTTGCTAGAATGGGAAATGCAGAGTGGCTGGTGCTAAAGCAACTGCACCAACAGAAATCTAGCAGAACTGCGGAGGGGTTGGACCTAGTAGGGCCTATCTGTGGTCTGTCAGGACTTAGGTGGAGTACTACTAGTACACGAGCTGAGCTTGCCCGGCTAGCAGGGGCCTCAGTCCCACCTTAGCCTACCACGCTTCTAATTAATGGATACATGCGGCCAGTTTAAAATCTATCTCTTACATCTTCTTCAGATCCTTACTATCTCCTCTGTCAGATTTTCACATATCTTTTCTAAAACTATTAGAGATTTTATTCCATTCCTTTTGTTTAGTTTTTTGTTTTGTTTTTTGTTTTTTGTTTTTGTCTCACTGCACAGCTCAGACTCTTAGTGATCCTCCTATCTCAGCCTCCCCAGCACTGGAATTATAGGCATGTGCCCCCGACCGGCACAGCGTGCAATAGGGGAGATCAAACCCAGGTCCTTGCACTTGCCAGGCAGGTGCTTAGACCACTAAGCTATCTCTCTAGACTATGTTCCTTTTATCTGCTGCTCTCAAAACTGTTCACTACACAGATTGTTAGA
Source organism: Ctenomys sociabilis (assembly GCA_004027165.1). Taxonomy (NCBI): domain Eukaryota; kingdom Metazoa; phylum Chordata; class Mammalia; order Rodentia; family Ctenomyidae; genus Ctenomys; species Ctenomys sociabilis. Next base: position 32,713 of record PVKA01002344.1, read on the forward strand.
ACACAAATCTGATCATGTCCCCGCTTTCTAGTACAAGGGTGTGGGTGCATGTGTGTGCATTGTTTGTGTGTGTGCATGTGTATGTGTGTGTTTGTGTGTGTTCCCACGTAGCACTGGGGACTGAAACCAGCATCTTCACACTGAGCTACATCACAGCCCTCTTTATTTTTTATTCTGAGACAGTTTCCTTTTAAGTTGCCGTGTTGCCCAGGCTGGGCTTGAACCTGCAGGCCTTTTGCCTCAGCCTCCGAGAGTGCTCTGTCTCATGCCTGGCTTACTGCTCCACTTTGTACTTATCCATGTACGACTCCATAGTGCTTACGAGATAATCAGGCCTCTTGTGCACTGAGTGGCGGTCTGTGTGTCTGTCCACACTGCCTTCACATCAATGCTGGGGCCCAGCGGGTGCTCTGCATAGTGTGGTGGGCTTGTTGGCTGAATACCAATCTGCATACATTTACTTCCACACTATATTGCATATAGACAATCCCCTTTGGTGTGTCATGTAGCCCTGAGGAGAGCAAGCCCTATTCTAGGTAGGTTTATGTTTTAAGAACCCTATCACCAGCAAGTGACGTTTATCAGGCTCAGATCTTCTGCTGTTCCCCTATCTTGCAGTTGCACAGAATTCTATGGCTAATTTTCTTTGGTGCTCAGGGCTGAATTAATTGGATTTTGGCTTCAATATAGAATAGAAATGCTTTGGTTGCAAAGGCCCATTGTTTGGGTTTTGGAAAGGCTACAGACGGGCCACAGCGGGGAGCCCTCCTCTCTCCACCTGGGGCCAGGTTCTTCCCTGGCAGGTGCTCGAACACCGCACGTCCAGTGTTCACCTATCCCAGCCAGGCCTACAATAGTAGCGAGGCTGAGCCCAGCTCCCCCATCACGTTCCCAGCAGTTGTGTTTTCTTCAGATTGCCAGGCCTCAGCACTTTGTGTTCGTTCATTGAGGGCAGCGCAGACCTTGAAGAAGCAGCGTGCCACTATGAACCCCCTCTGAAATGGAGATGCCGGAGCTGCTGCATCCAACAAACCTTGCTGTCAGCCCAGCTGTGTCACTGCACTCTGACCCAACAGCAATAGTCACATGGCTGCGGGTCTCGGGTCCTTGACCCTCAGTTGGAGGATGTGTTACCCACTTGGTAGAGCTGCCAGTGCGCTGTGCTGCTGGTGCACCTCACATACTCACCAGGCTGTTCCCCACACCGGGCACTCACCTCCCTGAGCCTTGCAGCAGCCCGACAGGCAGGCACTGATCGTATTGCCATTGAGACTGAGCTGGGCCTCCTGAGTGTCATGGGCTACAGGGCCTTACTAAACCACTAAATTGTACAAGCTAGGCTCAAACTTGTGATGGTCCTGCCTCAGCCTCCCAGAGTGTTGGGATGGCTGGTACACACCACCATGCCAGCTTTACTGCCTTTCTACAGGTAAGAAACAATGTAGTTGGCCCAAGCTGCAGAGCCCGAAGTCAGCAGAGAAGACAGGGACTCATGGGTGGGTGGACACAGTGTCTACCTTGCTGCAGTTGCAGGAACATTAGCTAGAGGCTGAGGTGCTGTGTGAGGGTGAGACCTCCTGGGCAGGCTGATCCAGGGGCAGCAGAGCACGCCTGCAGCCCGAGCCACTCAGGAGGCTGAGGCAGAGAGGCCGGAGCCAGAGTTAGCTGCTTGTCTTGCTAAAAGGGGCCCTAGAGCTGTGGGAGGACTGCCGAGGCAGAATTAAAATCCTGAGGGCCCAAGGCTCATCCAGCCTGGAGTTTCCCTTTGTGGAGAAGGGCCAACCCAGCAAGGCTAAGTAGCCCAGGTTTCCGGTGTGAGCATGAAGTACTTCTGCTTGAACTGCAGATGCACCTGAGCGACACAGTTAATCATGTTTTCAGCTGGGTCTCATTATCTTGAATTTTTTTGTCCACTGGACCACACTATTTTATTGATTTTTTTTTTTTTTTTTTTTTTTTTTTTTTACTGGATAAACAAAGATGCTGGTTTGACAGCGAACACAATTTCTAGAATGGACTGAAACTCATGATGAATAGACGAGCTTCAACTCTGGGAATTCTAAACTGTGGTAGGTGGGGTGCCAGCTTCTTGTTCTCATAAGCATGCAGGGGCCAGGAGGCAGGCAGTGACAGACATTCTTGTGACTCTCAGCACAGACATCTCGAGTCTGCCACCTTCAGAGCAGCTCTGTGTTCATCTCTCCATTCCCAACAGCCTCCTGGTGCTGGAGAACCTCCAGCCAAAGCAGGGTCATCACATGAGTCATAGGAATCAGACAGTTTACATTCTAGCATGTATTTTCTGGGCAGGAAATACATCATCGTTTTATCAAACCCATGCATAAATCATATTATAAAGAAAATGCTTAATCTTAAGTAAGTTAATATAAAGTGAATACTAGGATAAACTTAAAATTTGAGGAGCAAAGACCGGGTTAAAGTTTCAGTAACAGTGATCTAAACAAAGGAATTTTCTCTCATTTTTTTTCTTTATTTTTTGGTTGTTGTTACTCCTTCCTTTTAGTATTAAGGTTCGAACCCAGGTTCTTGAGGCTCATCCCTAGACTATTTTCTTAAAGCAAGGCCTCCCTAAGTCACCCAGGATTGGCTCTAATTTGTAACCTCCTGTCAAAGCCTCCCTAGTACTGGGATAGTGGATATGCATCACCAAACATAGCTTTATTTTTCTTAAATTTTACTCTTTTCCTGAGTCTCGTCAACATAAAGAGACAGCCCTTTCTAGTCCTCATCTCATCTGGATGGATGAAGGCTCCATCCCAGGGGACAGTGTGGAACCCTGGCTCTTTGTCCTGTCTCCACCAGGTTCACACTAGAGAGCAGCAGGTAAGGTTTTGGGGGGAGCATCTGAGGCCTTCAAAGGCTGCCCCCAGCACCTTTGAAGTTTATATTTGTAACCCACAGATAAGCTATTGGAATCCCATCAAGTTAATTACAATCTCCCACTTCTAGCGCAACCCACAAAGGAAATAAAGACACTAAGGGATATTTGCAGTTATGGGGAACCAAGGGGTCCTAACTCCAAGCATGGTGATGGCTATCAAGAACAAAGGCCTCAAGGGGCTGGGGAGATGGCTCAGTAGAATAAGCACTTGCCTGGCAAGCACAAGGACCTGAGTTCAATCTCAGGTTCCACCAAAAAAAAAAAAGAGAGAACAAAGGTCTCGCCCCGGGGCCAAACCCGGGTTTTATCAGTCACCAAGGAGAAGTGGCTTGAGGACGAATGACTGAGAATGGCAGGAAGTAGGTGAGTACTGGGAGCTGGGCTAGGTAGGAGGCCTGTATTTACCTCTGCAGTATGCAGAGAGAAGGATAGCAGAGAGTAATCTGCATCACAGAGTTGAAATAGTGTCTGATGTTCCAGGGTCTGGTGCTTCAGCTCTGATGTGAGATCTTTCAAGCCCCAGGAATTCATAGCCTCTATCTGAAGGCTCCATCCCAGGGGACAGTGTGGAACCCTGGCTCTTTGTCCTGTCTCCACCAGGTTCACACTAGAGAGCAGCAGGTAAGGTTTTGGGGGGAGCATCTGAGGCCTTCAAAGGCTGCCCCCAGCACCTAGAGCCATGTGCATTGCTTAGAGCCAGTTGAAGGGATAAGGAAACACCCTTGCCAGCTCTGTACTTATCAACACTTGGAGATAGGGTCAGACACAGCCAAAATGGAATGACTGCTCTTCTTTTAAGTCGATTTGCCCAGGTGGTCCTACACACACACACACATTTAGAGTTCTGGGGTAGGGGCTGGCAAGATAGCTCACTAGTCTAAAGCTCCTGCTTAGGCAAGCTTAGGCAGCTTCAGGGGACCAAGGTTCAATCCCTGGCACCACATGCTGCCAGACCCACCCTCAGGGTGAGCTGAGCTGGCAAAAAAAAAAAAAAAATTGAGGGTACTCTCAAAGGTAATCATTTAACTGTAAAAACTCACTACCAAAGGCAGTTTTAAGCTGTTGAACTGAGCTCTTTGAAAAGATAGGACAAAGCGCTGTGTAGGTATCTTTTTTGGATGAGCCCAGGTACCTTTATTATTTTATTTCAGAAGGGATTCTGTAAACTCTCCAGTTGAATTTCCTGTTTTTTTTTTTTTTTTTTTTTTTTTTTCAGATTGTGACCTATATAGGGAATAAGCAACAGACCCAGGCATGTTGGGGGGATTATTTCTATGTAGGAGCAAAGAAGAGGCAGTGGCTTCCCGGGCACCTGAGCAGCTGTGTGTATCTCAGATCTGAGACACAGAAGCAGCAGCAGCAGGTGGACAGCAGCCCTGGAAGCCAGCACAAAGCCGCTCGGACCCACCCGCCTGCATCCCAGCTTCTCTGTCTCTCCCTCTTCCTCTCTCTTCCCATCCAGCTTCCACCCTCCGTACTGCCTGCGTCTGGGGTCACTGACTCAACCCAGTTTTCCTAGGGCCGCGCTAGTCTAAGCAACAAAACTTCTGCGTGTGGCAGCTGGTCCCGTGGCTGGTCCCCTCTTCACGCATTTCATATTCCAATCCTGTAACAGAAAAGAGGCAGGATGCCTCTGGCTTCTCCTCAGCTAGGCCTGTCCTCAGCGATCCCTGTTGAGAGCACCAAGAAAGGATTGGGGTGTCAGAAAGGGGGTCCCCAGCTACCTTCCTCCACAGGAGCCTGTGAGCACAGTACATCTAGGGACAGCATTAGGTCATTTCTAGTCCACTTTCCTACCAAGTGTGTCATCTGTCAGAGTCCTGGTGTTGCCAAGCACTGGCATGTATCTGTGATCCCAAACCCAGGAAGGCTGGGGCAGGAGAATCTCCATCCACCAGTCTGAGGTCAGCCTGAGTAGAGGTGTGTGTGCTAAGTGCAATGGAGAGGAGTAGAAACAAGTTATTTTATGTTATCATTTCATCTGTTTTACTGTTATAAACTTAATCACATTATAATTTAAATTACTAATAGACTGTTAAGGAAACTCTGACCCTACCTTAATTCCATATTTTATTCCACTAACTCTTACCCAATTGACAGATTTTAGTTTTCCAAAGGAAAGGGGGTGATGTTTTATTTTTTGTATTTTAGGGAAGGGCCTTTAGGGAAGGGCCTTCAGGGTCTCACTACTAGATCAGACTCATAGTGATCCACCAGGCTCCAAAGAGCTGGGATTACAGGCCACACCACCATGCCCAGTCTCAATTGCTGTTTCAGTGCACTCTGGGGACAGAGTCAGCACAGCAGGCCCAGGATTGAACCCCTAGCCCCTGCTTCTGCTTGCAGGCACTTTAATCTGCTGAGCTATTTGGCTGGTGCTGAAGGTGATGTTTTAACAGAGCTGGAAAATGTGGAGTTTTAAACTCTGGCAGCACGTGGGTGGGGACAAGCCCACGGCTCACTGTGGCCTTGTGCAGAGACACTGGGGGATCCCTGTGTCAAGGCTCAACCCTGAGTCTCCAGAGATCCAAAAGGGTCCCTGAAACCCTCAAGGAGCCAGAACACTTTGAGCAGCCTGTCCCCTGAGCTCTCCAGTGCCCTTGAGCACCCCATTTCTGGATTGCTGGCCTATCTCTCTCCTTCTCTCTGAGTCTCAGAGTTGGTGATCTGGGTCCAGGCATGTGGCCCTGTGGTAGAGCGCTGGCCTGGAAGGCACAAGCCCAGGAGGTTATGACTGACTGGCAGAGAAGCCTAAACTGGAGATCTACCCAAGCCTGTCATCCTAGCATTCAGGAGGCTGAGGCAGGAGGATTGCTGAGAGTTCAAGGCTAGCCTGGACTACATAGTGAGTTCAAACCAACCTAAACATATAACCAGACCTTGTCTCAGAAGGAAAAGCAAAGTAAATCAAAACAACTACAACAGTCCCAAGTGTTCAGAGCTGGAAACAGGACTGCGAAGGCAAGGAACTCTGAATTCCACAAGTCCAGGCAGAACAGACAAACCCCTTAGGGTGGAAACAGTGAGGCGCATCTTCTGCACAGAACAGCAGCCCCCAGGGCCTGCTCTCAGCAGCCAACTGCACCCTAACCTGGCCTTCTGCATCCACAGGATGCCCCTCACTTCCCCAGCCCTTTTTCCTGGCACCACCCCGCAGTCCCCACAGCCCCACAGGCCCAGCCACAGCTGGTAACCTCCCGCCCCTTTTTAAGTCCATCTGGAACTGTTTCTTAGTTGTGCTCTTTGGCCCCTCTGTTCTATCAGTAGCAATGTTATGGGCCTAGCCTTGAGCCCTTTATTTTCTATTTTCTCCCTGCCCTTGCCACCCTGTTCTTTCAGTGCTTTGTACAGTACTGTTTAGATGCTTGTTTGGTACATTCTTTTCACAGGGAGCCTGTTTTTTTTTTCCACACCCAACATGTTCCATGCAGCTAAGGAGCAGAAACAGCATTTTCTACCGTTACCATAGTTCCCTCTATCCCATAGTTCCTCTCCGTAACTCATGGTGTCTATCTTGACCACTTTCTTTTCTTCCTTGCTGCAGTCATCTAACCTCTGCTCTGTTTCTAATTTATGGTGATTTTCGACACTGGCCATGTCTTTCCCAAATCCAGCAGTCATTTTGGCTGACCTTTAGGATTGTGCAGTTTCCCACCACTCCGGCCTTCAATCCTTCAAGCTTCCCTGTCCTGGTGATCCCTGCAGTGGGTTGCCCAGTGCCTGGGTTCGCACAGGAACCACTGACTGCAGACAACATCAGACCCAGATCCCTCCCTCTCACCTCCCACATATCAGCCCCCCCTCCACGCCCCCCTTGCTGGGGCACGGACCGGACCCTGGGGAGCAACCTCACCCTTTACCAAGCCAGCTTTTACTTTTCTTCTCCCTAGGGCGAGAATTAGGATGACTATGTTATCCAGAGCCATTTCCCCTGACTTTGGTGCTGAGAAAAGGGCAAGAGAGCAAAGTAAGACTAAAGAGAGGAGAGGCTGGAGCCAGGCTCTTCGGAGCTCCGAGGCCTCAGTTTCCCCTCTGCCCAATGGCTGTGTACACAACTGGGAGGTTTTCAGCAGAACTAGGGGGCCGTGATGCGATCGCTGCCTTTGCTTCCTGCTCCTCCTCAGCGCTGAGTGAGGAACATCCAGAGTGCTATGAGTGGGGTAGGGACGCCTCTGCCTAGCAGACCCCCAGGGAAAGGTTGGGAAGGCGCCGGTGCCAGTACCCATGCAGCACCTCTCATCCGCGGGGGAATTCCCGTGGAGTCTCCCGGCAGCCCTGGGGTGTGAGCCATGGCCCCATAAATAGCTGCACCTGGAACCCAGAACTGGGCTGATGGGACAGGATCAGAACTGAAGGGAACCCTGCTTTCCGGAGGGGCCGCGTCCTCTGGCTGAGGCAGATGAAAGAAACCTCCATAAAACCAAACATCAATGGGTTCTCTTGAAAGAAAGAAAGAAAGAAAGAAAGAAAGAAAGAAAGAAAGAAAGAAAGAAAGAAAGAAAGAAAGAAAGAAAGAAAGAAAGAAAGAAAGAAAATGTGTTTAAAGTACTAACGCACTGGGCCCATGTTTTATATTATCTTCCCGCATTTTATATTATATTCGCGCATGTGGAATTTGTACAGCACGAAGGGCGGTCCCAGCTTCTTTGAAAGGGGAGAAGCCAGAGTTGGGCCCTTGGGCGCCGCCCATCTTGGCCCACAGGGTCTCTGTCCAACTAGCTCTAGGATTTTAAAGACTTCCTGCAGGGGAAGTCTGGCTACCCTGTAGGGAAAATACTAAAGGAAGGGCGTGGTAGAGCTTGCCAGAGGTCTCTACGCTCTGGGAGAATAAAGAAGGAGAACCTATCACAAGTTTGAGCCCAGGCTGGCTAGCTTGGTGACTTGGTGAGACTCTCAGAAAACACAAGTCTGGGGCCAGGGAGATAGCTCAGCGGACTAACCGGCCTGGTTAGGCAAGCTTAGGGACCATCCCCCACACCACATGCCACGCCAACCCCGCCCCCAGGGTGCTGAGCAGAGCCGGGACATGGTGGTGCATGTCATCCTGGCGCTGAAGGATCACTATGAGTCTGAGCTATGTAGTGAGACCCTGAAACAACCACATACTTTAAGAGAAAGAAAGAAGGAAGGAGAAGAGAGAGAGAGAAATCTGATATAGCTCCTTGTGAAGGCCCTGAGTTCACTGCCCAGCAAAGAAAGAAAAGAAGGAAGGAAGGAGGGAAGGAACTGGAAAGAAGGAGAAAGAGACAGAGAGAGGGGGAGAGAGAGATTGGTTTAGTAGCATCTGGAAGGTCCCTCTTGCAACAAAGAAAAAGTAAGATCCCTTATGTGCATGTTCCAGCTCCCCATAGTGATATTGTATGTGCTGCAAACATGCACTAATAAAATTTTTAAAAATGAGAAAGACAGGCTGGAGAGATAGCTCAGTAGAATAAGTGCTTGCCTGGCAAGCACAAGGTCCTGAGTTCAATCCCTGGTACCACAAAAAAAAAAAAAAAAAAAAAAAAAAAAAAAAAAAAAAAAAAAAAAAAAAAAAAAAAAAGAGAGAGAGAGAGAGAGAGAGAAAGATACAAGGCTTTCTAGAGAAGGTCAGGGGTGTTGGATGAATCATACAGAAATGTATCATACTATGGAAATCTCACTTTCCTATGGGCTTGAAATATAGCTCTGAGGAGCACAGTACCTTTGCCTTAATTAATGTTTAAAATTTTCTCATGGAAATCTATGGAGAAACTCAAACACCATAGTTTGTTTCACTTTTGGAACCTCTCTTGGATCACACATAGGTGGCCATCTGCGCTGGTTTAGCAGGGACAGTCATGGTGTCTTATTGTCCAGTTGGAATTATTAATAGTGTCTCTTCTCCCTGTCCCAAGGGCTCAGGTTTATATTTAAATAGAAGGTGACTCTAGCCACCTGACACTGTGCTGTCAGAGCCGGCATAGGAAGGACTACATTTCACATTTGCCAGTCTGTCCACTTAAGCAAATGTTTTCCCAGTTGTTGGAAGTCCTTTCTGTCTGACTTACAGGGAAACACACGTGCAGCCTATCGCTTGGAAATGATGATACACCTTAAACAAGAGGCCTCTGCTCAAAATGTTTTTGTCAACTTATTTTTCCTCATTATTTTGTTTTATGTTGCTCCCATGGTTATCAATGCTTTGGAAGTCAGGACTTCAGCAAACATTAATTGTTAAATATTGTCCTAATGCTTTTATCTTAAACTATTTTGCTCCTAATAGGACTCAAAAGGAAAACATTTAAATATACATTAGAATAAGTCCACTTATCCTTGGTTCTAAGAGTAGTTTCTTTCTGGAAAAAAACTTACATTAAAAAAAAAAAAATGGGCCGGGCAGATGGCTCAGTGGAATAAGCACTTCTCTGGTATGTGCAAGTACCTGAGTTCAATCCCCGGTTCTGCAAAAAAAAAAAAAAATGACACGCTTTTCCACTGCTCGGTAATTAAATAGGCTTTCTGAGCAATCATCCACAATTGTTTATGATTCTTGTGGTTAATCAGACAGATGCCACTTAAATTGCATTAACAAAACCAGCAGGAGTGGCCTAGTCCTGCCAGCTGGGAAATCACCTTTGCCTTTTATCTTATCACAACACCCTTTCATCTTGCCACTTGTCTTTTCTCTTAAATTACACTTTCTCATGTGTGTTAGCTAAGTTTAAATCATGAATTGCAACATAGTAAGCCACTAGCCAAGAAATAGTCCTCTACCTCAACCAGTTAACAGAAATGGAGTTGAAAACTTAGCTCTTGGTGCTGTTACTGTCACTCTCTACACAGGAAGAAAATCAAATTTCGGGTTCTTTTCACTTTCCCTACAAAATATGGCAGTAGGCAGATTGGATTGTAATAGCAATTTTTTTTTTTCTTTTGTGGAATAGGGGATTGAATTCAGGCCCTTGTGCTTGCCAGGGAAGCAGTTATTCCACTGAGCCATCTCCCCAGCCCCTGTAATAGGAATTTTTAAAGCCACACATAAAACCAAAGAGCACAGTGTACTTCTAGTTCAGAGAGTCTGTCTTTCAGAAGGAACATCTTACCAGTGGCAGCACTGGCAGCACTAACGTTTTCTATGAGAAGCTGAGATATGGAGTTTGTGTAGCTTCTGGAATATAGATCTGAGACTGACAGTGCAGAGTTCCTGGTGAGGTCTATGGGTTTTGGGGACAGATGTGTGCAAGGGTTTGAGCACAGTGGCCTAGATCTTGCGATGTTTCCACTTATTTTTAGTCCCTGTTCTTGAGAAGGTACAAAGAACCAGGGATCTAGAGTTTTTTCACTATCAGATGATTAGCAAACTTTACTATAAATGTATATATCAATTTCATGGTGCCTTTGTTCTGTTGCCTTGTTCTGTGCATTTCACAAAGGGTTTTGCTTGGAGGAATAGTTGCCCTCAAGGTGGATTTGCTGGTGGGGGAGGTGAGACCTCGAGCAGCTCAAAGCAGTGGGCAGCTGAGGGGGCTCCTTGTCCTGTGCCAACACTGGGAATTCAGCCCTGGCTGGGGTGCTTCCCACATTTTATCCATCTTGGGATCAACAGAAGCCTGAAGGGCTGATCTTGTATTTTCCAAGCATCCCCAAGAAAGTGTCATCTGTGTTTATCAAAAGATCATTCTTATCTGTCTTGAGCTAAGCAGGAGGACTCCGAGGCCAGCTACTGTTTATGTCTCTCTTCGCCATGACAGCCTACTGTGATCAGCTTCATCTCAGGGGCTTGGACTACGTTCTGTGTCAGACAGATAACCAACTGGAATGCTAAAAGCGGGCTCTCCCCACATGAAAGCAAGTTGGTTAGTGATAATTTTTTTTCAGGTGCTGCCCCAGCAGAGAAACAGACAGAAGGAAAAAGGGAAAGGGGCTTTATTATCTTGGTGGACAGGGAAAGAATATGGGGAAGATGAGGAATTCTTTTTTTTTTTTTTTTCAGTACTGGGCATTGAACTCAGGACCTACCTATTCTACTGAGCTGTCTCCCTAGCCCCAGGAATTCTCTTGATTGTAACAAAGGAAAGCTGAGGATTTTATGGCCTTAGAGGTGGAGTTTCAAAGGGATGTTTGATATACTTGAGATAGCTGACTGGGAGTCTCCCCAGAGGCAGTGAGAAGAGTAAAAGGAAATTGTACCCTGGGCTGAGTTGAAGAATGGGGGAGGTGTTTTAAGGGCTTCAGCCATAATAGATGACCACCATGATGACTTAGCAATTTTTCTAGGGCCAGAACCTATCAGTTAGAAGACCAAGAGACATCTGGCACAGATGACACACTCCTTAATGCCACTCCCCATACATACCTTGACATTAATGATTTGAAGACATATACACAACAGCTATGTAGGAACCATAATAATCTGGGTCTGGTTTTCATCTCATGACCATTTTATACCTAAGGAAATACTAAGACTCACGAGGTGTTTGCTGGAAACTGAACTGCATACTCTGTAAGATTACCAGGTAATTCTGTTGCAAAGTCATGGAGACCTTGAGTGACCTGCCCCAAAAACCCAACTGCCTGCATTCACACAGCTAACGCGCAGTTTTCCCCCTTCTTGGATTTCTATAAAAATCCTCTTAGGAATCCAGGGGCTCTTCCACTCCTAACATGGGTATAACCCACTCCTTGGCACATCTACTTTCCTTTTGGTCTAGATCCTTTGTCCTTTAGAGCTTCCGCATATTTATGTCCCAATTGGCCAAAATATGTCCCCTGTACTGCCAAAACACACAGGTGACCCAAGGTCATAATCTGGGGCTGGGCCAGCCATTGTTCCGCACTCTTTTTCGGTCCAAGTCAATGTAAAACCTTGCCCAAACGGCCTGTCAGGTGGGTCAGGCTATGGTCAGCAAGGCTGCACATTGTCCCCTTTCCCTCTAGTGATCTGGACCCGGTTTGAGTATCACATTCCTCCTACAGTCATTGTGTTACTTTTGGATATCTAAAATGATTGCAGGGCAAATGTTTCTTTTTTTTTCTTCACTTTTTTTTTGTGGACATCGTGGCTCCTATTTTCACTTTCTGGGAAATTTGCCAGTTTTTCAAGGACTGAGTAAAGAACAGAATAAATATCTGTAGGTAGTTTAAAAGAATAAGTCTGTTAGATTTGACTCTGCCCATCCAAAGAAAAGTGATTTTAATTACTTTTCAGGTGTCTTAACGTAGTTAACCTGAGAGATTTGGAAGCTTGCGTTCTTAGGCCACTCTTCAGATTTGTGATCCTGTGTGTGCGCGCGCGACATGTTGGGGAAACAGAGCAGTCTGAGACAATGAAGGCAAAAGAGTAAAAACTTTTTGAAGTGCGGAGTCAGAGACTGGATTGTGTGGAAAGTACACTACCTTTTCATAGATGCTGATCATGTTCTAACAAGTTAGTTCCGGAAGTGTTTATTTCACAACAACCAGCATATAACTTTCCCCTTCAAATTCCTTTTTTTTTTTTTTTTTCTTTTTACAAGGGATTTCTCTTAAGTTTGGGGGCTCCCGGAATTCGTGTTCATTAATAGGTAAACCAGCCGGCTGATTTGGGGTTAGTCGCACTTTGCTCCTGAGATTTTCGAGCGAGCGGGGCGCTGGCTTCCAGCGGAGGCTCCTGCCCCAATCGCGTGTGCAATGTTTTCCTTCTTCGCTGGGCTGCAGAGTGGGTGGTGTGCCCCAGGGAACCCGGAGGGCTGAGTCGGGGCAGACCAGGCCGTCACCTGTTGGGGCCTGGGCAGTCGCCAGCGGCCGGGGCGCGGGACGGGGCACGGCGCAGCTCGGGGTGGGGTTTCGCGCGCGCCCTCCCCCATCCCGGCCGCACGGCGGGCGCAGCCCGGGAGCTCTCAGCGCTGCGCCCGGGAGTCCGGAGCGCGCGGAGCCTGCGCCGCGGGCGCGCACCATGGAAGGGAAGGACGGCCCGCGAGCCGAGCCCCGCCAGCCACCCTCGGCCCCGGCCCCAGCCCCGGCCCCGGCCCCGGCCCCGGCCCCGGCCCCGGCCCCGGCCCCGGCCCGGGCCCCGGCCCTCTGCGGGCGGACGCGCGGTGAGTAGCGGGGTGGCCCGCAGCCTGCGGGCGCATGGCTTCCGCCGCGGCTCTACGGACCCGATCGGGCGCGGAGCGGAGGGGAGCCTGCTGCTCGGCGGGTGGGGGTGCGCGTCCACACGGCGGGGCGCCGCGGCGCCCCGAGGACTGATTCCGAGTACGCGGGCGGGCGAGCGGGCGGGGTGCGCCAGCGCCCGGCGGGGACCGAGCCCCGCCACGCTGCGCCTGGGGAGCTTCCCCGCGCGATCGCGAGGGGGCTGCAGGCGAAGCCGCCTGCGGCGGGCAGCGTTTCCATTCATTGGTTGGGGGATCCCATGAGGCAGTGCGTGTGTGAGGCGAAGTTTTGCAGCTTTTGGAGTTAGAGCCCAGAGTTCGGAATGTTTTACTTCGCAGATCGGATCAGCAGGGGCGTGCTTGTATCTCTGAGTAAAAAATTGGACGCTGAATCTTCCTTATATTTTAATGCAAAAATGCAAAACTTGGGAGTTGTTAAGGCCGTTTTGGTACACGTTCTCTGGGCAGTTTCCTTTTCCTTGTGTGTTTATAATAGACTTGTCTTTTCCGTAGGGAGTTTCCAGAAGCTCGAGTTCCAAAGAAGTTTTGCAGGGAGGTGGGGTGGCAGGAGGACAGCTACTGCCCAGTGTCTGGCGACTGAGATGCCCAAGCCCATCCCTGGGTAGCCTGGAGGCAGCGTGTTCCTAGGCCGTGCAGTTCCAGGCACCCCGCCCCATGCATGGCCAGGTTCACCCAAGGGCCAGTTGGTAAAGACTGGAGAGAGAGCAGCGCTAAGCGTGGGAGGTGGGCTTGTGCTCAGGGGAGAAGGTGTGTGTCTTTTAAAATGCAAAAGGGAAGTAGCACATGACTCATCCAGCAAAACTAAGCCAGACAGAAGAAAATACAATTAAAAGAGAGAAATCCCCTAGTGAAGTTCTGGAAACCTTAAGCTGGGGAAGAATCCATGAGCCCTAATGCCCTAACAGGTCAGCCTAGTGTCTGTGTGCCTCAAGCAGAGCACTCAGTGCCCCCCCCTCCGGGTCAGGGCATTTCAGCCAGAGATAAGCACTCACCCCAGCCCACAGCCCCTGTCCTTTGCTGGGCTGCTGTCACACTATAGGAATCCAACCCTGGGGGCTGGCCTTGAAGCCGGCACCCAGAATCCAGAGGGGACAGTGAGAAAGGCACCGATTTAAAGTAACTCGATTTAAAGTAATTCTTAATCCGAGCAATTCACAGTGTGTCAGAGACTGGACTTCTCCTACACATTCACGCAAAAAATACTAACAAGTGGACCGTGGTCACTGAAGAAAGCTGAGTGAAAAACACTTGCCTACCTTGAGTTTACAGGCCAAGCTGGGATGGGATGGCGTGACAGACGGAGGGCAGACAGACAGACAGGAATAAATGAGATGTGTAATGAGATGTGTACAGTACATGTTAGATGGCAGATTTGCCAAAAGTAGCATAAAATCATAAGATTCCCAGAATTAGTTTTAAAAAATGAGTGATTTTTAAAAGAATAAATATGTCACAAATATTGCATAGGACACACATGTACCAAAAGTTATTCATTGTATATTCGTTATTCAAATTTAGTATGGCATCCTGTATTTTATCTGACAACCCCATTAACTAGAAATGAGGCTATAGAGGAAAATAAGGCAGGGAAATAAGGACTTGTCTTTCCGTAGGGAATTTCCAGAAGCTCGAGTTCCAAAGTTTTGCAGGGATGGGGATGAAGCTAAGGAGGGGTAGCAGGGACAATCTTCTTGAGTGTTCAACCTGTGCAGAGGTCAGAGAGAATAAGAAAAGCAGGGAGGAAAGGCTGTGAGGTAATCCCAGGTGTTCATGCAGGACCTGTGAAACTATAGTGAAGACTTGGATTGTTTTATTTATTTATTTATTTATTTATTTATTTATTTATTTATTTTATGGAACTAGGGATTGAATTTAGGCCCTTGCGCTTGCCAGGGAAGCACTTATTCTACTGAGCCATCTCCCTGGCCCCCTTGGTTTTATCTTGAAAGAGGTGAGGAGCCGCTAGAAAGTTGGACTTGTCTTTTTAAAAAACATTTATTTATTTATCTATTTATTTATTTGTTACAAGGTCTCCCAAAGCAGCTCAGACTTAGTGATCCTCCTGTCTCAGCCTCCCCCGGGCTGAGATTATAGGTGTGCTCCACGCTGGGTTTTGGGGCTGGCATGCAAACCCAGGGTGCAGGGGCCCACATGTCATGCTGTACTGGGGATCGAACCTGGGTCCTTGTGCTTGCCAGGCAGGTGTTTAGACTTCCAAGCTATCTCCCTGGACCCTCGACTTGTCTTTTGAAAGGTAATATTGCCAGGTTTCATGGTGCCTGCTTATAATCCCAGCATTCTGGGAGGCCAAGACAGGAGTCACAAGTTTGAACCTAGCCTGGGCAATTTAGTGACCTGCTGAGACTCTGAATCAAAATAAAGAACAAAAGTTGTTGGAGATAAAGTTCAGTGTGTTCACTGTGTTCAATCTCCAGTACCAAAACAAATAAATATAAGCAAAAGGTGATACTGGATGCTGTACCCAGATGGAGCTGGGAGAAGGGTGGGGCACCCACTCAGAAGATTCAGAAGTAAACCAGGCCAGAGACTGTGCTTGTTTGGGCCAGCTAGTGATAAGCAGGTGGTGATAAGAAGACAGATTCCAGATGTATAGTGAAGAGAAAGCCAAAAGTATTTGCTAAAAGATTGGATGTGGTATGCAAGAAAAGGAGAGGGGTCAAGGAGTCTTCAGAGATGTTGGCCTGGGTACTGGAAGAATGGAGTTGCCATTTGCCTAAGTACAAAAGCATTTAAATGGGCTCTAGGTGAGGGGCTTATGGTGTGGGGTGTGGGGAGTAGAAATCTACTGGCTGTGCTATGAAAGGGAAGTTTCTTCCACATCCTGAGAGAGATCCTGATTGTATTTGGACAGTGCTGACTGCAGTAGAGAGGACTCTGGGAGCCATGAGCAGTATCTTGTGATTGATCTGCATGTAGGACAACAGGTTTGCGGGATGTCCTCCAGCACTCCAGCATTTAGAGGTTGGAATTTTGGAAAAGATGGATGAAAAGATTGCAAAGGGAGAGTAAGAGTCCAAGTTAGACTTTCAAGGTCCCCCTCAGTTCTGGGTGAATGCAGCAGTGTGAAACAGCATGACTTCCTCTCCAGCTCTGGTCAGCTCAGTGGCTGCCAGAATCCCACCTTCTGAGGTACCTATCATCTATAATAACTCATGTCCCTGACTAAAGGCTAAGTAGTCAAACCTAGAGACTTTGTGTCATCCAATCCCTTAGGGGGGTGGAGAAGCTTAGTGTACAAATACATATTCTTTTGAGAGCACTACAAATAGTTTCCCTGGGCAACAGTTGTAACCCGGTATTATTCAGGCAAAGTGGGGCATGTGGTCACCCCAAGAATAGCTCCAATCAATGAAGGTTCCATGACTAGTAAATAAATGCCAATGTGAAAATGTACTGCATGGCATATTTGCCAGAATCAGTACTTATTAATCAGTGGAATCTCAATCTAACTGTACCATGTTCCCCTTAAAGGCCATGGGTCCCTTGCTGTGGTCCCAGGGGACATTCATTCTTTGGGGTACCTCCATCTGCTCACTGCAGGCCGAGGCATCTGCCATTGCTTTGACCCCAGTGTGAGATCAGGAAGCCAGTGTGCAGGTGGTCAGTCTGCCTGCTTGCCCCCCATCCCCCCTGGCAGCCTGATGCCTGTGCCATGCCTGTGGCCGGAAGTCTTTTCGAAAATACCCCATCAGCTTCTGTTCCCTTATCTTGTTTGTTCTTCAAAGCACTTATCGCTGTGTGACACTTAGATTGCACATTGTTTGTTGTCTGTCTCCCTAATTATGTTGACTCCTCTACAAGGGAAGGGAATTAAGTCTCTGTTGATCACTGTGTCACCACTCCATCTCCTAACTCCCTTTTGTTGTACAGAATAGACACTGAATAAATACTTGTGTGGATGAATGAATAAATCAACTAATTGATCAACAGTTGGCACAAGAATGTTTTGGGGCTGGGGAAGGGCTGTCTCTATCTGAGGTCTAAACCAGAAACCCTTATCATCATGCACTTCAGTTTTTAAGGTTCTTGGGAGGCAGGTGAAGGCCTGGATCAGTTGTGATTTCTGTGCCAATCTGCATATCGTAATGATTCTAATAATATTAATGAGGAAGCTGGAAAACAGGGACCTTGCAGCCTCTAACTGACTGTGTATAGGAGTCCAAGAGGCTCACTGCTCCTCAGCTCTCTGCCCTTGGTGGCCTTGAACGAGTTCGGTGAACCTTGCGGGTGGGCACCCAGGGTCCTATTATCTTGGTGCTTTACTTTCTGCATCATAGGCTCCGACTTAGTTCTTTGGATCCAGCTGGCCAAGGGAAGAGGATCCCTCAGGAGGCCTGGGCCGGAGTGCTCGCATCACCTCTGCCCGGATTAGTACAAGGCCCCAAGGACACTGAGAGAGCTGGGAAGTGCACTCTTGCTGTGCACAGAACAGGGCTGTGTTATAGTTTAAACACACAGTGCTCTGGCTGCCATGGGACACCCAGAGGGGCTGAACAGCAGATAAAACAGCCAACTCTTTAGGAACAGTTTAGAACACTCCATCGTAGAGATGGATAGCTAAAGCCATTCAAAACAAGTAAGACACATCTTCCCTAAGAATCTGCGGCCTACCTAATCTTGACCTGTGGATAATTCTCAGGGAAAGTGGAGTGTGCTGTTGGTGTACTTAACATTACCCTGAGTTTATCCCCAGCACCCAAAACTCCCAAAAGTGAAAACTCAGAGGCTGGGGAGATAGCTCAGTGGTCTAAGCGCCTACCTAGCGAGTGCAAGGACCCAGGTTTGATCCCCAGTACTGCCTGCCATGCTGGCCACTGAAACCAGGTGTGGTGGCACACTCCTGTAGTTCCAGTGCTAGGGAGGCTGAGACAGGAGGATCACTATGAGTCTGAGTGTGTTGCGAAACCCTGTACCAAATAAATAAAACATTAAAAAAAAAGAGGACTCTGAATGATGTAAGGCCCCTAATGTCTTGCTGTGGGTCAGCTGGTGCTGCAAGTGACTCGAGTGCGGCACAGAAGCTGGCTTTGGCAGCTCCTGCATGACCTGTCTGCAAAGCATGCTGTGTGGGTGACTTCTTTGGATTCCCATTTTCCACAGCCCCAGGCCCATTTGGTGCCCGCCCCAACCCCCACCTCCAGAAGGTCTGCTGGGCCCAGCAGGGAAGCCCTTTGGAACTCAGAGGAGTCTCCAGCCTTCCTGACTTCTTCCTTAGCACTCCTGCCTGGGCAGTGCTTAAGGACTTGCTTTTCATTTTGAGCTCCCATCCTCTGTCTCTGTCTCTGTCTCTCTTTCTGTCTGGGAGGGGCAGGAAGAGGAAACAGTGCTGGTCTTCAGCATCTCCCAAGGGTCTTTGGGCTGCAGCTTCATTACTTCCTTCCACAAGGATTCCCAGAATAGCAACCAGCTAGACACACCCATACTTAAATGTTAGCACCAAAGCACATTCCAAACAAGAAATAGCATTGTATTTCTGTTTGGAAGGCCAGCGTGAGCCACCCTTGAGCTGTTCTCTCTGGATGGGGAACTGAGGAACTGGCCGTGCTGGAATGTCTGACTCCATGGCTGTGGGATTGTGACCAAGCGTCCTTCACCTGTTCCCTCTCTTGTTTGCTTGGAACCCTGCTTAGTTTTGCTCCTCAGCTGAGAGTCTGCATCCTGCCTGAGTGGCTGGAGTGAGGGTTGTCACTTTTCCCTCAGTGTGAGGTTGGCAGCTCCCAAGGGGGGCATCTCATGGAGGAAGAGGCTCAGGTGACTGGGAAGTGTGTGATGGCGCTTTGTGTGGATGCCGGTGTAGGGTTGTTCAGTGCCGGGGAAAGTGGAGCAGGTACCTGGTTGAGGCAGATGGGCTGATAGAGCAGCAGGCAGGTGGCTCGAGGCAGGAGAGAGACTGAGGAGTGGGCTCTGGGCACTGTTGGGTGTCTGCTGGGCAGCCGTGCATGGGGTCTTCTAAGTACATTAGTGGTAGGTGCAGACTGCTGTTACCCTCCAAGTCACGTTGTGCCTTGGTAAACAGCAAGAGACACTTTAGAGCAATCCACAAGAAAGAGAAGAAAATGAAAAACAGTGTAAAGCTGATGACTTTCCCAGTGAAAAGTATTAGAACAGTATGAGGGTGGAGGGAGTCCACGGTTGAGGCCTCTGAAAGGTTAACACTAGGCGGCTAGAGCAGGAAGGTCGCTGTGCGCTGAAGGTACACATGGGCTACATAGTGAGTTCAAGGCTACCCTGAACTTCATAGCCAGATCTTGTCTCAGTTCACCACCAAAAGGTTAACAGAAGATATGTGGTGACCCCCGAGACTGCCCATTTAGCCTTTCCCAATTTATTATTTTATTTTGTTTTGTTTTGTTTTGTGGCTGGCTCAGCTTCCCCTGGGGGTGGGGCTGGCACGCAGCTGGTGTACAGGATTAGGTGTGTTCCTTCGCCTGCCTGAGCAGGCACTTTAGACTGCTGAACTATCTTGCTGGCCCCCCAATTTCTTTCTTTCTTTTTTTTTTTTTGTGGTGTTGAGGATTGAATTCAGGACCCTGTGCTTACCAGGCAAGTGCTTATTGTACTGAGCTATCTCCCCAGCGCCCCAAGTTACTTTTTTTTTAAAGTGAAAAACTTGTTATCTCTAAAGAGTTTACTGCCCTGATCAAAACTACCTTGTCTTCAAGGGCCCGGGGAGATGGCTCAATACAATAAGCTCAGTGGAATAAGCGCAAAGGCCTGAATTCAATCCCTGGTTCTGAAAAACAAAAGCCAAAACCTCTTCTGATGATTCTTGGATGAAGCAGAACAGATTATTGGTGTTGTGGCCAGGGGGAGTGTGGCTCTGCCCACTGTTGGCCTTTGTCAGGATGTGAGTGCGTGAATATTTGCCTATGTGGGTGGCTGGGGAGTGTCTGTCTGTGATGGTCCAAACAGACCATGTAGAGGCATCGCGGGAGTCTTTCCAGAGCCTCAGTCCTGCTCATCAGTATAGCTGTCTGGGCTAATTTTAAAATACATTTTAAAAGGTGTCAAAAATAATCTCTAGGAATCCACTCAAAAGTCAATAGTGTTAATATCAGGTTTTTACAACAGCTTTGGTTAATACATCATGCTCAACACACTCAAAAGATAAAGCTAAGCATCTTCAGATAATACAGGTATTTATCACCCTGAATATGCCTATTCAGCGTTTAGTCTCACCTTCCTCCCGCCTTCCCCCTGCCTCCCTTCCCCTCTCTGTCTCCCTCCCTTCCTTTCTGCCTTCCTGCCTCCCTGTACTGAGTACCCAGCCCCCAGCCTCCCACATACTAAGCAAGTGCTGTGCCCCTGTCTCAGCTACTCTTCTCCCATTGCTAGAACAAATACACTCAAAATGAAGGAAGGAAAGGTTTATGTAGCTCACAGTTACTGGGGGTTTCAGTCCGTACTCAGCTGGCTCCAAGGCAGAGAGCACATGGCAGAGGGCAGCCTTTCATGGCTGCGGCAAAGGTCAAAAGAATGAAGGGAGGAGGAGCAGAAACAATGGCAACAGGTAGAGGTCTCAGCTATCTGCACCAGGCTGCGGGAAATACACTCATGATCCCAGGGGTGCTTGACCCATAATAATCAATTACAAAGTCCAGAAGCCGCCCCACGACTGCATGAGGTTTTGCGGGACAACTAGACACAAACCATAACAGCCCCTAAACTGCACCCACAGCCCTGAATCTACCTTTATTCAACAAATCCTGTTACTTCAGTATTAAGAAAGAGACCCTACCTAAGGTAACTCTAACATGAGCCTAAGTATTACAAGAGTACCTTAAATAAGTTAGAGTACAGTGAAGCCTATCTTTTAACCAGTAGTTCAGTCTTCTCCCCTTTTAAAATTACTGCTGAAAGGAATAAAAAGAAGGATTAACTAATTTGGTTGTGGTTTTCCCCCCTTCATCAGTGTCTGATGGAGATCCCATAATTAGCGACATAATAAGAAGTGAAGGGTAAACAGGAAGAATTATTCCCACAATGCATATCAAGCTTTGGGAGACTGGAACAGGAAAAGCAGGCTGAGATTAAAATACTTTCTGTGTCTATCCCAGGGGAGTCTGTACCTAGAGTTCTGTGTTCTGGGGTGGCTTTCCTTTTAGGGAACCTCCTTACACCTGACCCCTGGACACCTGTTTTGCTATGTCACCAATGCGAAGGTTTAGCTCTCTGAGGTGCAGGTGAGCAGAATTCACAAGTACAGCATCTGTTCTTCTGCATTTAATTTAAAGATAAATTATTGGCAAGCAAGATGCTTGGAGTCCGAGCTCCAAAAATTATTAAAAACCAATAATTTTTAAATATTTAGAATACATTTAAAGGATCCAGAGGTAGAAGGCGCTTGGCATTTCTAACACCAGTGCAACTGTTCTTTTTTATTAATGAAGAAAGCAAGACAGAGAGTTCAGGTAGTGTGTTCTAAATCTAGGATGAAAGCCAGGACTCCCGAGACCCAGTCTGATGATTTTCCATGAAAGTCGGTAGAGCTATTCACTATTTTGCCTGTGTTGGACTTGCTGCAGGATGAGCACTGTTTTCCTTAGGAGAACCTGGCTTCGTGATGAGAGCCTGTCCAGCTCCTGAACTGTTTACAAATGATCTTTACTTTCCTCAGTCTTGCTTTCCAAAGAATGAGCTCCTCTTCCTAGTTAGTGGAAATATCCTTGAAGGCCCATGTGCCAGTTCTCCAGCCCTCGAGAATGAACAGAGCGGAGGGGGTGTTATCTGCACCTGTCCTGTGCTCCAAGCATTGACGGCAGATTTCTTGGTTGACCTCTTAAAAGAGACCAATTTGTTGCTTAAAGGGCAGCTCGAAAGCCATATAAAATACACGTCTGTAGGGCTGGTGAGATAGCTCAGTGGTCTTAGTGTCTGCTTTGGCAAGAGCAGGGGCCAGGGTTCCATCTCTTACACCGCATGCCTCTACGCCGCTCCCCCCCGCCCCCGGGGGCGCACTGAGCTGGGACCAAGTCCGGGCGTGGTGGCACATGCCTGTAATCCCAGTGCTGACCAGGCTGACAACAGGAGGATCACTAGGAGTCCAAGCTGCATAGCGAGACCCTGTAACAAATACTTAAAAATGAAAACCAAACCAAAACACCATGTCTGTGTAAAATGGGAAGAAATTTTAAAAAGAGAAGCTGGTTGGGGGAATGGAAAAAAGAAGGAAGGGAAAAGCAAAAGGGAATATACACTATTAATTTTGGTTCACTGAAAAGATAGGCTTGAGCTAATATTGTTTGGACAATTACATGCTGATATATTGTACTCTAAAGATAACAGTGTACAATGTAGTAGCCATTGTTACCCTCCATTCTTTGTTTTGGATTTTTTTTTTTTTATGTTTTTTGTTTCTATTTCTTTAAACTAAAACATGCCATGTGTCTTTCTTGATGTTTCCTAGCATCCCCAGCACATAAAATGTGTCTAAACCTTTATTTTCCATGCCCTTGATGATTCTTTCTAGCTTTTTTTTCTGCCTGCCTGCTTTCTGCTGATGGAGAAGTAGAATTTTCAATGGTTCCCGTGTGTCGGTGCTTGCATGACTCGTGTGGAGGGAACCAGCTATTTCTGTTCTTGGTGGTGAAACACTCGTTTCAGAAACTGTCTTCAGATTGGAACATTTTTTAAAAAATCTTATTATTTCAGTAATTAAAATACAGAAATAACCTGAATCACTGGAGCTAACTCTGTTATAGTCTCAGGAGAGGGTAAGGAGTGCCCCACTTGGAGGAAGAGCCAGAAAGAGCAGAGTTTTTTTTTTTTTTTCTTTTTACTATAACATCTTTTATTTCTGAAGTATAATTTTTCCTGTTTCTTTTGATGTATATTTTTTTTCCTTTTTACTGAAAAACTCAAGAGCAAGGAAAGAAAAGAAGAAAGCGAAAGAAAGAGGTTTGCTGAATTACCTTGACATGTTAACTGGGGCCATACTTCCTCACAGCGTTCTGCAGATGAGATTTCCAGTGTGAAATCCTTAATTGTGAACTACATTTTTTTTCACCTTACAGAACAAGGAAAAAGCAATCTGCATGTCACATCCTTAGAAGATGCAGAGTGCTACAGGACCAAGGAGCGCCTTGCTAATGGAAACAGTCGTGCTGCAGCCTCCAAGTCTGCCCGAAATATCCCAAGGAGGCACACACTAGGTGGGCCCCGAAGTTCCAGAGAAATCCTGGGAATGCAAACGTCAGAGATGGATAGAAAGAGAGAAGCATTCCTGGAACATCTGAAGCAGAAGTACCCGCATCATGCCACAGCGATCATGGGGCACCAGGAGAGGCTGAGAGACCAGGTACCCTCCCCGCCCCTCGGGCCTCCTTCCTTTTCACCCACTGGTAGAGGGAATTGAACTCAGCAAGTGCTGAGCCATATCTTTGGCCCTCTCCGTGCCCTGATTTTTATTTTGTTATAGGGTTTCACTCAGTTGCCTGAGCTGGCATCAGGCGTGATCTTCTGCCTCAGCCTTCCTAGTAGCCAGTGATACAACTGTGTGCCATTGCACCCATCTTGGGCGTTCTTCAGTGAGTAGGAGGAAGAACAAAAGGACCTGCAATTTAAAGTAAAATAAGGGACCAGCGAGATGGCTCAGTGGAATAAGCAGTTCCCTGGCAAGTGCAAGCGTCTGAGTTCAATCCCTGGCTCTGCCAAAAAACCAAGTGAAACAAGTTTGGTGGGCTCTGGCTGCTCCTCAGTTGCTCCAGATCTCTTTTTTCCACTTGGTCTGTAGAACAGGCTTCCTCACTACACTTTGTCCTTTTTCCTGGTGCAGCAAGAGAAGAGGCCCAGCCAGAGAGGAAGGGTCCCCTGAAGGACATCCAGATTCCACCACAAGTACAGAGCATAGGAATTCGAGTGTTTTTCACTGAATAAAGTGTTGCACCCTGTGAGTGCTGAAAGTACTGAGTGCTTAGCACAGCGGGAAAGAACCAAACAGATAGATAGCTCCTCGCTGCAAAGCGCAGCACCAACGGAGAGGCAAGCCTTTTCCCTGAAGCTGCCGTGAGGCTTATGTTTCTGTTTCTGTTTTTGTTTTCTTTCTGTCTTCCTTTTTAATCACAGATGGCTTCTTGCGCAAGCCTTGCTTTCTGCTGTCTTCAGCTACCTGTTTTCCCTGGTTATCTTTTTTTTTTTATCTTTTTGAGACAGGGTCTCACTATGCAGTTCAGGCTGGCCTTAAGCTCCCTTTGTGGCTCAGGCTGGTCTCAAACTCACAACAATCCTCCTGCCTCAGCCTCCCGAGTGCTGGGATTACAGGCCTGCGCCACCACGCCTGGATCCCTGGTTATCTTGACAGCCACACAGATAGCGCCCGCAGACTGAGCCTCGGAGTGTTTTGGTTTCTTGGCTGTGTGGTTGCTCTTCTGCAGGCAGAGCAGGCTTGGGGTCATGGGAGATGTGAGCCTTTCCCGGGAATCTCACTGGGGTGTTATCAGATTGACCTTTGAGGATGGAGTACTTGATCAGAGAAGTGGAGAGCACTTAGCCTCCCTGCACCCTGGTGGGAGGGGAGGGCAGCTCCCAACCTCTGCTCTACAGGTACGGAGAGCACAGGGCTCCTGGTCTGCTGGCTCTGTCTTGCCAGTCAGGGAACAGAAGGCCAGCGCCAGCTGTGAAACTCCAGCCTGCACTTTATCCTTGGTCTCATTTTCTCCCTTTACAAAGAGAAGACTCCAGAGAATTGTGATCCAGATGCTTTAAAATGAGGTGTACCCTGTGGACCTTATGCTTGGTTTTTGATCACATTGCCAAGAGGCCATAAGTAGAGTCTAAAAAGGAGAAAGACTTGGGATTCCTGACCAGCATGAAGTGGGGCTCATGATTCATTAAGAAAAGAGGAGGCTTGCAGGTTAGCTCAGCTGTTTAAAGTGCCTGCTTGGGCATACCCAGGTGGGGGGAGGGGGACCGAGTCTGTCCCCATCTCCACATGCTACTCCAGACTTGCCCTTAAAGCAGCCTGAGTCAGCCCCCCGCCCAGCCCTCCAAAAACTCCTTCACTGCTTAGACAGAGGCAGGGTTTGGAGGTTAGATTCCTGGCCTCCCATGCCGCCCCCCCCCCCCCGGGGGGGGGCATACTCTGAGACAGCAATTGAGACTGGGCGTGGTGGTGCACGCCTATAATCCCAGCTTTTGGGAGACTGAACACAGGCAGATCACTACGAGTCCAGTCTACGTAGTGAGACCCTGAAGACCCTTACCAAAATACAAAAAAAGAAAAATGACAATTTATTTTTCATTTTAAGCATGTTTAGAAAATACTTCTAAAATAAAAAAAGCGCAGGCTTGGGGTCATGGGAGATGTGAACCTCTATTTTCTGTTGATAGAGTTGTTGTGCATTAAAATAAGGGGATCGTGCTTGTTTCTCTAAGTCAGTTTTTTAGAGACACTATATTTTATACAAAGCTGTTCAGATTGAGGTAGCACAAACTCAGAGAAATTTCGGTTACTTAGTTCACTAAAGAAAATTTAGGATCTGAACTAAAGTAAGTCTGAGTTCAGAATCCTTGCCCCAACACTGGAGGTGATCTCGGGAAGGTTTATGAAACTCTGCACACGTTTTCTAATCTGTCTGTTTTCCATCCTTTGTCTACGACCCCTGTTTTCCTTTTTCTGGCCTTCTCTTTATGACACCTGAGTTGCTCACTAGGGATTATTCCCAGTCTCCTATGTCGGAAGATTGGGTGACCTGTCAGGGAGGGAATCAGATGTCTTAAGTCTGATGTGCATCTCTAGATACTGAGATTCCGGGTACCAGAGACTCCTCCGCTGACTCTGCTTTTGTCTGTCTTCCTGGATCAGAGGCCTTAGTAGGACCCAGAACAAAGCCAATAAGTGAGGTGGAGAAGCTGGCGATGAAAATGGTACATCTTACACTTTTCATGAAATATTTATCTCAGCACTAGGAAAACTAAGTCTTATTCCTTGGTATTAAACAACAGGAATAGAATATGTTTCATTTTCTTGTTTGTTTTGGGATTTTTTTTTTTTTTTTTTGGAGGCAGGGGAGCAGGGTCTCACTATGTATTGCAGGCTGGCCTTGACTCCTTTTTGTAGCCCAGGCTGGCCCCAAACACATGATCCTCCTGTCTCAGCCTCACTGGTGCTGGGATTACAGGTGTGTGCTAGCATGCCTGTCTGCCTTATGTTTTGCCCTCTGAATTCAACCATGGGAAAATTCATGGTTTAAAAGCTTACATTTGAGTCTTTAAAAATATGTTGGTAAGGATTATTTTTTAAGTCTAAAATATTAAAGAGGTAAGAGGTTGCCTTAATGCTACCTGTAGTCCTCAAAAAATACAGATGACTGCTACTGCTTGCTCCATAGCGCTCATCTGGGTGAGAGCGGCTGTAATCACCACTGGCTCCGCCCACTTTCCTAGTCCCTCTAATTGTGCGAGGCAATCAGACTGGCTGCCAAGGGCGTGGCTCTCCAGCCCGGACTGGCTGGAATCCAGCCTTCCCCTTATGCCAATTGGGAGATTTGGAGCTAATGACTAGGCTTTGTCCCTCTGGGGTACCCTCCTTTGTCAGAGGACAGTAGTGTCTGCATCACAAAGCACCGAGAAAGGGATCAGTGGATCCGCTGACCTTTTCCAAGGCATCATTTTCCTTCACAGGATTCTGGTTTCTGCTGTGGAAAAGGATGTGAGGGGCTCTTATTTCTAAATTAGTATTTGAAAGCATAGTACTTTTTAAATCAGCAAATATTTGAGTAACAAAAGCGGTTTGTTTCCCCTATTGACAGAAAATATTTTTTAAAACTCTTTTTCAGGGGCCAGGGGAGATGGCTCAGTAGAAAAAGTGCTTCCCTGGCAAGCGCAAGGGCCTGAGTTCAATCCCTAGTTCCGCCAAAGAAAAGAAAAAGAATCTTTTTCATAGGGTGTTGCCATTGCAGTTCAAGCTGACTTTGAATTCACTTTGTAGTCCAAGCTGGCTTCAGTGATTGATCTTCCTGCCTTAGCCTCCCAGGTGCTGGCATTACAGGTTTGCATCAACATGCCTGGCAGAAAATAATTTTATTTATTTATTATTTATTTATTTTTGTATTTTAGGGAAAGGTCTGCAGGATGCTCAGGGTCTCACTACGAGGTAGGACTTGCAGTGATCTGCCTGTTACAGCCTCCCCAGAACTGGCATTACTGGCATGCCACCACAGCCAGTCTCAATTGCTGCCTCAGTGAGCCCCGGGACAGGGCCCGCACAGCAGGCCCTGGGCGTCCAGCCTAGCCCCTGTGCATGTTTGCAAGTGCTTCCATCAGCTGAGCTATTTGGCCAAGAAAAAAATTTTAATGCCTTTATGAAATCTGTATGTTTTCTTCCCATTAAAAGCCTCAAATACATCTTCTATTCATTTATTTATCCCATGCGTATTTATTTTCCAAATACTATGGTAAAGGGTCATGGGAAGTACAACCTATGAGATGTGGCCCTATTTTCAAGTCAATAAAAGAAGTGTTTGCAAAACATGTACATTCTAGTTATACTAGAAATAGTCACTCGTTCCTTCATCCGATACTGCATATATTTGGACCATTTCTAGTCTATCTGTGCGGTCGCCTGAGCGCTGGCTTTACGCTGTGTGTCCTCCAGGGCCCCTGTGGCTAGATCATAACCCCAGGCCTCCCTAGCACCCCTCAAGCACTCCATGTGACCACCTCTGCTCCTATTTACCATTCTGTGCGGTAGTCCAGCTATTGGGTGCAGAGATATAATTATGCTAAAAATGGAGAAAAGGAAAATATCCACTACTGTGTTTATTCACAAACAACCTGAGTTATATTTTCTTTCTCCTTCAGCAACCTCAGCAATTTTGTTCACTTCTTGAAGACCTGTCCTGTGAAAACTGGAACCCATGTCCAGTTCAACCTCAGTGTTCTTTGATTGGCTTTTCCTTTACAGTGATACACACTTTTCCAGAGTCCTAGAAGGTGAAAAACAGACAGGAAAAGTTTTATTACCTTTGAATCAGAGGGCAGAGCTCAAGAAGTAAATTCTGCTTACAGTTTGTAAAGTCATTCTGACTTCTGTTTACACAAAACGTAGAGCAAACAACAGAAAATATTATGAACAAGACAAAGAAGGAAATAATGCTTCCATCTTAATAAAGTGAGGAGCTCGTCACTATGGAATGGCTTAGCGGATACCCCGTATACACAGAATGAGGCCAAGAAAGGAGAGTGAGAGGAGCACTGGACACTGCTCCAGCGACTCCTTTGCTTGCGACCTCACCTGAAAATAGGGGAAGCCTCCTAGATAAAAAGCCACGTGAGAGAGTGGGCTTAGATCACAGCGCTTCTCAGCGCAGCGAACAGGTCCATAATGTAAACGGTTTTACTGAGTTTCACAGACCATGGATGCAAAAATCTGAACTTCCAGTGCTATACCTTTTCTTTTGGTACTGGGGATTGAACTTGGGACCTTGTGCTTGCCATGCAGGCCCTTATGCCGCTGAGCTATATCCCTAACCCCATATTTTTGTAGAGAGGGCTTTTGATATCATAAACTAGAAGTACAGGCTTCTCCTGCTGAGTCCTCCTTCTGTACTCAGTTGGTACCATTCAAATACAAGGTATAAGAAGAGGCCAGCCAAATAGCTCAGCGGATTAAAGAGCCTGCAAGCAGGCACAGGGGCCAGGGGCCCTCCCCCTGGGCCTGCTGTGCCCACTCCATCCCGGGGTAAGCTGAGAGTGCAATTGAGATTGGGTGTGGTGGTGTGCCCCTGTACTCCCAGGTTTTGGGAGGCTGTAAACAGGCAGATCGCTGTGAGTGTGATCTAGTACTGAGACTCTGAACACCCTGTAGACCCTCCTCTAAAATACCAAGGAGGAACAAGCGGAGGATGAGGAGGGAGAGGGGGAAGAAGAGGAAGAGGAGAGCTAATAATAGATGTACACAGTACTTTAAAATCAGTACGTTGGTCAGCTTTATCCAGATTATGCTATATAGCAAAACTTTTGTGTGTATCTCACACACAACAACAACAGAGTGTTGTTGCTTAGGCCCATCTCCAGAGAAGCTATTCATGCAACAATTTAATGATTCTAGCTAATTCCATTTTACAATGGTGCAGGTAAGAGCCTGCAAGCAGGTGCAGGGGTCACATGGCCCAGTGACCTTGGAATGGCTCAAGGGTCAGCCTGTCATTTAGAGCTGCCTTTAATAGCAGTTTGGAGATGAAAAGGGACTTGGAAAGTAAATAAGCAGTGGCATAAATAGGGGTGAGCAGCTGAGAAGGATGAACACGGGGAAAAGCTTGTTGCTGGAGAATACCACTGAGTAGTATCCTAACGGAAGAACAAGCTGTATGTAGAGAATTTGTGTTCAAGTACGTGTGCATGTGCTTCATGAAGTGCTGGGACCCCATGAGCAGAAAAAATATGTAGTAGGATAGATTGCAGTAAGGACTCAGTAACTGAAAAGATTAAGTCCAGGGATTGCAATTGGTATTTACAGGATTGATTCCCATGTGACTTTGATCATATGGAAAATAGAAAACTAGAAAAGAATGCTAAATTGGGAACACTCCTAACACGTGGCTTTTGATCCATGTTTAATTGGATGCCACCAAACTCAGTGTTAGCTTTCATTTTAATTAGTGCTGGAGAAGAATGAGACAGTGTGTCTTAAGGAGGTGTTGTGTTAAGAAGCACTTTATAAGCATCAGAAAAAAGTTTTAGTGGAAAGCATGATGTGGAGTGTCCAGGAGTACGTAGGAAAGGAAGGGGGAGGCAAGGACCAGAGAATAGCTGTGCCATGCCAGGAGACACCTGGAAAGTTGTGCTCAGCAAAACCTCGAGCAAATTGCCACCAAATTAGATGCAAATTTGTGGGACTGATGGATCTAAAACAGCCTGTGGTGATGCAGTTCGGTACTGCGATGCAGAATTCGTACTGCAGATATTGAAATTGGCCTTCCACGTTCCCTCATCAAGGTTATTTCTTGGCCATGTATTCATGGTTCATTCTGCAGGTGTGTTCTTGGATTAAGTCAAACAAATGGTTATTCATCACAGACCTGAGTGCTGAGCTTGGCCTCGGGTTTTATACAAAAAACACAAAACACAGTACCTGGCCTAGGAAGGCTGAGTCTGTCCCGCTGCAGCTGAGTTTGCATATGCTGGGTGTAAGCGAGCCATTCCACCTGCCTAAGACTTCCTTAGCTGTAGGATGAGACACACAGCAGTGTCGAGTGAGGCTCAGCTGAGGCAATTCATCTCCACCGTGGCAGGTGTCAAGGACATGTCAGAACTCTGCTGCGTAAGTGGAGGGTGTTCTGGCTGGAACGTCGGGGCGCCTGGACCCTGTGAAACAGTGCGAGTTCCCAAGTGCAGTCACCTAGTTCCCCAGAAGCCTAGAATCCTAGATTGTTAATAGTTACTTGAGGAATAAGGAAAGTTTTCCACTTGGGAAATCTTGGGTAACCAAGGTGAAGTGAGTTTCTGTGCTGGAGGCTGGTGAGCTCTTTCTGTATGCCAGTCGCTATTGTAGATAAATCTCTCAGATGAGGATTTGTGGGCAGGCGGATGAAGAATGAAATAATCATTGTTGGACCAGTAAGATACCTCAGCTGACTAAGTGCCTGCCTAGACAAGCACCGGGATCGGGCTTCAATCTCTGGCACCAGGGCCACCCTGGCTGAGACTGGGCGTGGTGTGTATGCCTGTAATCCCAGCACTGGGGAGGCTGAAGACAGGAGGATCACTATGAGTCCAAGCTGTGTAGTGAGACCCTGTACCAAAGACACACACACATACAAAGAAATACTCATTGTTGCATCTGGAAGTGTGTGTAGCTCGGTGGTAGAGAACTTACCTCGCATGCTCATACTTTATGAACCATGCATGAAGAAAGGTAATATGCACTTCAAAACCTTGCTAGAGCTCAGAGCAATAGGAGAACCAGAAGAAGGAAACTTTTTCCACTGGAGGCCAGAATTTGAATGGAGCTACTTAGAATGAGTGGGTGCTCCTGTGAACAGAAGCTTTTCCAAATTACCTATTTCCCCACTGCCCCGCATATGACATATGCTGGGGTTACTGGCATTGTACCATCATGCCTAGTTTGTACTTTTTTCTTTTTTTGGTTTTAAACAGTTCAATGGAACCAGAGCCTTCCCCTGTGCAGAAGCATGGGATCACTGTTTATGCAAGTGCAGTGTGGATGCCGCCCGCATTCATAATTCTTTCTTAAATTACTCTATAAGACCCCTATTAGCCTTCTAGATAATACCAAGAACTTAGTGCAGGAGAACCTTTGAGAAAGCAAATATTACTGTGCTATTCTCTCATGACTGTTTTATTAATATTTTTCAAGGAATTAGCTTATATTTATTCTTTCCAGATTATATTCTACGTTATTATGTTTAGCTTTTATCTTAATTTTCTTTTTAGCTTTTCGTTCAGTTATCTTTTTTTTTCAATTATCTTTGTTGTCTTTTAAAATTTCATAAATGGAGCACCAATTTTATTTTTACTGTTTCTCTTTTAATACTAAAGGCATTTAAGGACCTGCAGTTCCTGATACTTGCATGGGTTGTGTCCTGCATTGTTTTGTGAAATGTTTTCTGTTTCATGCTTTGAAGAAAGTCAAAACTTTCCATTTTTGTTTGCCTTAAGGGTTGACTGACAACATTTATATAAGTACCGTGTAAACGATTGCACCACTGGAGCTTCAACTGACAACATTTAGTTTCCAAGTTGTTGAGATTATTGTTTGGGTGTAGTCAGAGCATACAATTTATAAATTTCTACATTAATTTTTTTTTGTTTTGCTCATTTTTTTTGAGACAAGGTCTTGCTATATATCCCAGGCTGGCCTTGAACTCACTGTGTAGCCCAAAGTGAGTTTGAACTCAAGGCAATCATCTTGATTGATGACAGGCCTGCGCTACCACACATGGCAAATTTTATTTAGCTTCCATTTAAAATATTTAAACATTGATGTATTTTGTCTTGCTGTGCGTCATGGTGCAGGCCTATGCTCCAAGCTGTGGAGGCTGAACACCAGGCTCACAAGTATGAAATCCGCCTGGGCTACATAACAGCACCCTTTCTAAAAAAACAAGACAATTCCTTTTCTTTTGATGAATGAGATACATAATGGATGTTTGTAAATGTCCATAGATAAAGGTAGAAATTATGTCTCTTTTTGTTCATAGATATAGATGTACATACAGCCAACTGTGTGGCTTGCATTTTTCATTTTTTTTTTTTTTTTTGGTTCTCATTTTATTTTTCAAACTCTAAATGAAGGAAGATCTCCCACTATAATTTTATTTT
The DNA here is from genome assembly GCA_004027165.1 of Ctenomys sociabilis. Taxonomy (NCBI): domain Eukaryota; kingdom Metazoa; phylum Chordata; class Mammalia; order Rodentia; family Ctenomyidae; genus Ctenomys; species Ctenomys sociabilis. The sequence goes on from PVKA01002344.1 coordinate 65,029, forward strand.
TATTATCCTTTTGCATTCCTAAGAAGTTTTGTGTTATAGTTTTTTATTTATTTGTTATTGTTGCAAATTTGTCATAATCCTACCATAATCATGACTTTTCATAAATGGACTTTTACCATTAGCGATTATTAACTTTTCTAAGCTTAATTCTTTTCTTTTTTTTTTTTTGGCAGAACCAGGGTAGGGGGGATTGAACTCAGCCCTTGCGCTTGCCAGGGAAGCACTTATGCTACTGAGCCATCTCCCCAGCCCCTAACTTTTCTTAGTATTACTGATTTTAAGCTGTGGCTGTAGCTCAGAGGTAGAGTACATGGTTAACATGCATAAGGACCTCAGATTCAGTCCTCTGCACCAAATATATTTATACTTTTAGGGGTATTATGTATATACACACATGCGTTGTCTGTATACATTCATGTTTTCACATATAAAATGTGCACATTTATATGTATGCGTGTACAGCACCTGTACATATATGCATAACACATGTTGGGGGCTGGAGAGATGGCTCAGCAGAATAAGCGCTTCCCTGGCAAGCGCAAGGGCCTGAGTTCAATCCCCAGTTATGCCAAAAAAAATGTGTATGTGCATTATGTGATATACACATACACAAATATGTGCTTTTGCTGTGTTTTATATTTTTCTTTATTTTATTTGCATTTGTTAGGTATGTTTTACAATTTATTTTCGTTTTTGTATTAGTAATTAATATATTTATTAGAAACTACATATAACTCAGGCCGCTGAGATAGCTCAGCATAATACAGCGCCCACTTAGGTAAGCTTAGATGAGCGTAGGGACTGCAATTTGAGCCCCAGCACCACATGCCACACCAGCCCCTCCCACAGGGCAGGCTGAGCCGGCATACTGGTGGATGCCTGTAATCCCAGCACTGGGGAGGCTGAAAGCAGGAGGATCACCATGAGTCAGAGCTGCATAGTGAGACCCTGTAACAACTAGATACATACAAAAAAAATCACTACGTATAACTATGTTTCACTTTTTTTTTTATTAGTCTGTCTTATACTAGGAGAATTCATTCTATTATCATTGAGTAGAATAACTACAGGGCTTGAGCATTGTCTTTCAACTGTACTTGATAGCAGATCTGTCTGTTTTTCTCTAATTAGACCCAATTTACGCTGGGTAAATGCTGAATGGTTGAGCATAGGTCTTGCTAAGCTGTATTGGAAGTGACTGTAGATCTTCCATGCAAAAGCCTATCCCCACTTGGAGGTTGGGGAGACCTGGATCCCATGTCAGGAAAGAAGCCACTGAGACACACAGTGGTCTTGTCAGCACTGGAGGTGAAGCTCCCCAGAGAAGCACAACCAGTGAGAGGCACAATTTCTGTCACTTAGCTGCCACCTGTCTTCTCTCTCTCTCTCTCTCTCTCTCTCTCTCTCTCTCTCTCACTCTCTCTCTCTCTCTCTCTCTGTTCTTTTTTTTTTTTTTTTTTTGTAACCAGGGATTGAACTCAGGCCCTTGCACTTGCCAGGCACGCACGTATTCAACTGAGCCATCTTCCTGGCGTCCCTGCCTGTCTTTGCTTGCAGAGGCTTTGCTAATTGAGGTTAGGGGCATCTACTTTACTCACTACCGATTTTAGTGCTCATCATACCTAAGAACTACTTGTGCAGCAGTGTCTAGACTGGCGTTTAGTCGACCTACAGGACACCATGGCCTAGTGTGAAATTAACTATTGTCTTAGCCTCACTGCAACCATTGACAAAACGCAGATAATTTCTACATCAAATAACAACTAAAATAAAAAATAGCCTGAAGATCAAGGATTTTGCATGAAGGAATTACCACAGTTGTTTCCACTGTTGCATTCGAAAGTCTAAATGTCCGTATTCTCTTGGTGATACTTGAAGTATGTGCTCGAATTAGAAATGTATGCTTGGTTTTTTCCCCCTGCTCTTTGTCCTCTGTTTCTGCTGTGAGCCAGTGGAGTGTTTTGCTCTGGACTGCCCCCGAGCTCAGTGCCATGTACTGAGTTGGCATCATAGGGAGGACTCACAGAAGGTCTATTTATCTTTTGCAATCCAATATGTACTTTCAGGTTATTTTCCAGAAAAAATCCTTTTGGTCTGATTTAAATTTAGCTTGGATTTCAGTATCTCCAATTATGAGAAATTTTATGAAAGTAGGCATAACACAGCTGTTCCTTAAGCATGGTTGTTTTGGAGTTCAAATCTTGGTTCTATCTTGGTTTAAATTGAGACTCCAATACTTTAGAGTCATATAAACCTACTTAAATTGCCTAACCTCGGTAAGGTTCACTTACTCCATCTGTATTTTTGTTTTGTTTTTGGTGGTGCTAGAGATCAAACTCAGGACCTTGTGCTTGCTAAGCAAGCACTTATTCCACTGAGGTATCTCCCCAGTACCCTTCTCCATCTGTAGAATGGGAATAATAGTTGTTCTTATGTCATACTATTGTGAGGCTTAAGTGAAATAAAAATTGGTTTTTTTAATGATGAAAATATTGATTTTTCTGTTCAAAGAGGAGTCCTTTCCTACATGACAATTTCTAACTCATGTTTCTTTAAAAACAAAACTTCAGTTCACATATGGTTAAATCTAATCTATTTTTTTACCAGTTATTTTAATTTTATATTTTCAGGAGCCTTTTCTGTGAGCAGTATTCTACTCATAAATATAAGAAATAAAGTTTATTTGCTCTCAAGATGAATTTTAGATACCTGCGATGTTACTCAATTTAGAAATAAAGCTGGTCATGCACTTGCACAAGTTTGCAAGTGCTAAATCTCAGTGCCATGGAAGTGCACTCAGCCTGAGCCTCCCATGCGAGGACAGTAGGCAAATCACTGCTGGACTGGCCACCTCTCCCAGCTGTTGGCATTTCTGCCAGCCCTCGTAAGTGGTCCTTATTGCTGAGATTGTTGTTGTCCAAAACTTCCACATGGAGAATGGTCCAGGATTCCCACACTGTCATAATGATGTCATCCTTGGCTACAAATCTTCCATCCCCACTTCTCTATGCTTGCCTACCCATGAATGGATTAATCTAGTTGCTTTCACCTCTGAATTATTTCTATGATTATCCCCATGTGCCTCTCACATTTTGTATTCTTTTAAACTCTTTTCCAACTTTGACTTCAGCAAGCAAAAGCTGAGATACTCTAATTTCCTAAATATCCCACAGGGAAGATTTGACCTGTTATAGCTACTCTGATTTCACTTTCACATGCTCTTCTCTCAAAAGGGACTTTGAAGAATAAGTGTAATTGAAGACCTCCCCCCACCCTACACACACACACACACACACACACACACACACACACACATTCACACTCACACGCACACACACACACACACACACACACACATCTGCAGCTTTCACTGGATAGACTTAGATCTGATTCTATCTTGTGTTTGTTTCTTTCACATTATGCTGCTGCATTGGGTAAAACATAAACTTGGGCTTCATTTGTATTTTTTTTTCTTCTTTTCTTTTTGGCAGAACCAGGGATTGAACTCAGGCCCTTGTGCTTGCCAGGGAAGCACTTACTCCATTAAGCCATCTCCCCGGTCCCCTTCATCTGTATTTTCAACTCACTCTAGCAGTAATTTAATCTCTGATAGTAGCCATGCCTCCTGAAAATATTCCAACTCTGGCTGCTGTATTAACCCTGGCCATGGGTTGGGGAGATAGCTTGGTGGGTCTCAAGCACCTGCCTGGCAAGTGCAAGGTCCCAGGTTCACTCCCTGGTACTGTATATTGTGCCAGTCCCAGAGCCCTGGCACACCAGGCATGCCATGCTGGCCATGAAACCGGGCCTGGTGGTGCACACCTGTAATTCCAGCACTGAGGAGACAGAGACAGAAAGATCACTAGGAATCTGAGCTGCATAGTGAGATGCTGTGCCAAATAAGTAAATAAATAAAATATTAAGAAAGTAAAAAATAAACCAGGCCAGCTCTCAGTTCCCTTCAAAAGAAATGTCCCATCTGTTGGCCATGAACTATGGAAATACAGCACTCAGAAGCACCAGAGGATGAGACCAAAGCATGTACAGTTCGTTCATGAAATGGCTCATCCTGAGTTTTGGGGGCTGAGGGATGAGGGGGAAGCTCTGCTCTCTCTCCAAGAAATGAGTGGCTGGAGCTCAGCAGGGCGCAGAGGGTAACATTCGCCCTGGCTCTCAGGACTGTGCCGCTGAGTGCGTGCCGCTCGCTCGTAGCAAGCTCTGTGGCAAGCTGTAGCAGGCTGCTTTTCAGTCAGTGCCGCCTCCAACATGGTGCGGCGTTGCATCAGATTAAGCCTGAGGCTGCCTTAAAGTGCTTCTCAGCTCACCCTGCGCCTGATTTCACTCAGCTGCCTGTTCAGGGCAACAGAAGGACTCGATAGCATTATGATAAACTCCCTTGGGTTTGGACCAAGACCCACTCAAGCCTTTCTGGGCCCCCAGAGGTCAGCAATACCAGGCTTGCAGTGTAGATAGATACACAGTGAACTGAGAGGGGGAAGTGTGTTGGAGCTAGCATGGCCAAGAGAAGCTGTATGGATTTGGCAGAAACTTGTGCACAGTGGTAAGGACTCTTATGACATTTGTGACAGTAAAAGGAACATAAGTGAAAGAATGACTAAGTATCTTTTACAACCTGTTGCCATCTCTTCAAAGCCAGAAGTCAATCTTGGGTTAGTTTGGTAATTTCTGTAAACTAGGGTTGACATACAGAAGATGTGGTTTTGCTGGGAAAGAGTTAAATTCTGTACCCTTCTCCCAACATTTCTGCAGCCAGAGTCCAAGGGAAAATGCTCGCAGACGTGCACATCCACACAGAGGCCAGCAGGGAAACCTGTTTGGCAAGTTTTGCTAGTAAAAAGTAGAAAGGGGGTTGTTGGAGAGTAGAGTGGGAAAACCTTAGAAGTTTCAGTTGATTTTTTAAAAAAAACTCTTGAGTTTTCGAAGTAACTTTATCCTGCAGAAATAGGCTCACATGTGCCACTGTAGTTTTTTTCTTCCACTGATTAAGTGCATTGTTAGACAGGGAGGGGCAGATTAACGAATGCCTATAATTTCGATCATTGTTTTCTGCAAAACAGCTCAGCCTTTGAAAATGAAGCCATCGTTCTTGGCTAGGTTTCTGCCAACAGCACGAATCACACCATGCAGAGATCCAAAGTCCCTAAAAAGGGTTCATTAATGAACAATTTCAGATGATTGTTTAAGTCTTCTCCTGACAGGTAGAGTTGGCTCGTAGGCAGGTGGGGTTAGGGTTTCCATAGAGATTTATGATGTCATGCTTGAAAGAGCATGTCAAGACAGCAGATCTAACAAGTAGCTACTCAAAAAGTCCTATAGGCTACAAGTTGGTTTTATGCAAATGACAAGAGTTTCACTGGGAAAAATTACAAAGGAAAACAGCGGAGACATGGAGTGGGGGTTACCTGACAGCTCTCGGGATGGCCCTGGAGTCCACCAGAGGAGAAAACTTCCAGAAGACAAATTCAGTTTTTTGCTTTAATGGTTGTGTCATCTGCTGAGCCGTGAATACAGGTAAATATGTGCTTTTTCTTCTAAGTTACTGCCAAAAAATTATTTGGAAACATCGTGTCTGTTTTTCTGCATTGTTCTCTGGGCAGGAAGAACTGAATCGTAAGCACAGCTTTCCCACACCGATTGCAGGAGCTGTGAAGCTGTTTTAAGGGCTTTTTCTGTTGAATGAATGGAGATTTTTGAATAGAGCTGGAAAACAAGTCGATGCATTATGCATTATGCTGATTTCGCGCCGTGAATAATGCTCGAAGAATGCCATAGATTAGGATTAGAAGGATCATTGGAGAATTACGATACTATATGTATTTGTTGATTATTCCCAGATGTTGAGAGTTTTTATTTTTCTCTTTTACTGTGAAATTGGGGCTACATATATTTCTAAACTTCCACTTGGTAAACCAAAAAAGCCCTGGAATACTGCAGAAGTAGTCTTGGGCTCGTACTTAGCGACTTTGTACTTTGTCTTGTTTTAAAGTTGTGTCTGCATGCTTTACTCCTAAGGGCATTTTCAGGGACTAGAAAAAAAATCCTGTTTGAGAAATTAGTTTCTAGGAATGTGGCTTTTCAAATTCCCAAAAAGATAAATAAAGGCTCCTTGGGGGAGGGGAGTGTACGTGCAGTACAGGTGAAAAATGTTTGGTAAAGTGTGCTTTACAGGAGAAAACTGATCCTGGGTGTTGGTTGTCATCAGTTGCGAGGAAGGTGTACAGTGTTAGCCTTGTGGGTGTGGTAGCAGTTGCTAAAGGTAGCTGTGGATGAATGGGGGGCTGGATGAGGGGGCTACTTAGGGATATTAGCAGAGGCGGGAGTAGATAAGTCCATCAAGCTTGGAAAGGACACAAAGAGAACTCATTTGCTTCTTGTATCCGATGTGTGAGATTACAGCACAGTTTGAGTATACCTAAGAAAGGAGAACTTGGAGTTTTGAAACAAAAAAAAAATGCTTAGGAGCAAACCAACAGCCTTTCCGATGTTTTAAAAGCCGTCTGTAAAGAGATGAGGTACGTCGTGGTCACGGAATGTGGATAAGCACCCCAACCAATGTTCCTCTCACAGGACTGTCACCACAGTGCTGGCAGAGTGGGCTAGGAAAGGCAGCCCCAAGCCTGCCCCGCATGCCTGTGAGCTGTGTAGCCCACGGAAGATAAAGTCATGTCCTGAAGCCTCAGTTTCTGCCTCTACCCAATGGGAGGTGTTATAGCACAGTTCTAAGCATTTGTGCCTCATCTATTAGAGATTTTCCTTAATAGGGTACTGGACTGTTTTGGGTTTTTTTGGCGGAACCAGGGATTGAACTCAAGCCCTTGCCAGGCAAAGATTTATTTTTACTAAACTATCTCCCTGGCCCCAGGCACTGGACTATTTATTCCCAGTCTTTTTTGTGTGTGTCTTTTTGAGACAGGATCTCCCTATATAGTTCAGGCAGGCTTCGTAACCCGAGCTGGTCTAAAACTTGCAATAATATTCCTGCCTCAGTCTTCCAAGTGGTGGTGGGATTACTGTATGCCACCACACCTAGCTTTCTGAAGTCTTTTTTAGACAGCTGTAATCCAAACACTAAGAGAGACTGAGGCTACAAGATTGTAAATGCCAATCTAGTCTGAGCAATTTAGTCATGCCATGAGATCCTGTCACAAAATAAATAAATAAACTAATTGGGGCGTGGGATATATTTCAGTGCAAAGGCCCTGGGTTCAATCTCCAGCACTGCAAAAAAAAACCAAAAAAACATTTTGTTGTCTAGCCTTTGCTTCATGTTATTACAACAGTGTAGTAAGGCCATCTGTGTTGCTTTATTCCCACTTTATGAATGAAGAAACCATGGCTCAGCAAGATACAAGAACATACGGTACAGTCCAATAAACTGCCCTGCATTTCCTGCATTGTTTTCCTATTATAGAAGGTATAGAAAAATTGTCATTGAAATAATTCCCAGCAGCAGCAGTTATTTCTATACATTAATTAAAATACAAAGCATCATCTCAAAACAGCTAAACTACTTTTTTACAGAGTTAATTATGGTTAAGCCACTATTTTGGAGAGTGGCTAAGAGTCATGTTACTTGACTTTTTATTGGTATCCACTTAGAGGATTTTATTTTTTGATACTGGGAATCAAACTCAGGACCTTGCACTTGACAGGCAGGCAGGTACTGTACCTCTGAGTTATAGCCCCAGCCCTAGAAGCTTTACATCTTTTCTGCCTTAGAGTTTTCTTGGTCCAGGAGAAGAACCCAACTTTAACATTATAGGTTATTTGCTGAGCAGGAGTCTGAGTCTTCTGGAGACCCGAGGTGCCACAGGGGAGGAGCTGGCCGGAAATCAGCTGCATGGCTCCAGACTTCCCTGTACTGTGTGTAGACTCTGGTGCCTCCTCCTGTCTTTGTATTAGACAGGTCCCGGCCCGTGATTAGAATCCCATTCCACATCCATTGTGTGGAAGAGATGAATGTGTTTTACACTGTGTTATTTTTAGCAGCCATATTTCCAGCCAGGGAAAACACTCTTATTAGTTCCAAGGTTTTTCTAGCAACTTTTCCAATTTTCCCACGTTTTGCATGTCACACTATTTAGAATCGGTCAGGTTCCATGCTGCTGGACGGAGGTCTTGGTAGGAGCCCTGGGTGGGCTCACCCGGTGGAATTCTGGCCGCTTTCTGACTAGGGAGCTGCTAAGGCTGAGCCTGAGCAGATATTGTGGATGGTCCGAGGACTGGCCTGTGTGCTGACTCCTAGGCGGCCAGTGCTGAGTGGGGGCTGGGAAGAGGCCGTCATCTTATCTCCTGGACAGAGCTAGAAGTCTGAAAGCAAACCCTTCATTCACTATTTCAGTGCCACAGCACAGCAATCTTAAGCTAGAAAGGGAGCTGTGAAACCTAACAGCAGCGGGACGCCACCACTGAAAGTAGGTTCAGAAGCTCTTGGTTACCAAGGTGCTTCTGCCTTTTTGTTTATTTAACCTGCCAACCCTGTTGAGAAATTCACGGGGACTTTTTATTGCACGTTTTATAGTGGCAATCAGCGATGTCTGTGATCAGTAAGCAGTGCGTCCATCGCCCTCGATCTCCGGGTGGGGCTGCCTAACCGTTCCTTTGACCAGAGTCTGTGGCCAAGGGGGAAGGACATGGTGGGTTGAGTTCAAATCCTGCCTCCTCCTAGCACAGGCTTTGCACTGAAGAGCGACACCTAGGTTTGTTTCTGGTTTTTTTTTTTATTTGTTGTTTTTGTTTTGTATTTTAGGGGAAGAGTCTACAGGCTGTTCAGGGTCTTGCTACTAGATCGGACTCATAATGATCTGGCCATTTACAGCCTCCCAAGAGCTGGGATTACAGATTCATGCCACCATGCCCAGTCTCAATTACCATTTCATCATGCCTTGGGGATAGGACAAGCAAGGCAGGCCCAGGGATTGAACTCCCAGCCCCTGTGCCTGCTTGCACACACTTTAAACTGCTGAGCTATTTGGCCAGCCCTTGTTTCTGTTTAAAATAAAATAGAGCATTGGAATTTTAAAAGCCTTTTAAGAGGACTTTGTGATCTATAAGTATTATATTCTTTTGTGAAAACTTTTGATATTCTCACGAAATGATTTAATTATTTCTCAAAAAAATACAAAAAAAACAGAAAGAAAAGAAAAAGGGGAAAAAAGGGCCCTGGGATCTCCTGTGCCGGAAATGAGCTGAAATTCCTCTGCGGCAGTCTTCTGAGGAATTAGTAGAGAGCTTTCCTTAGTGGGAGGGAAGCTGCTTCTAGAAGTTCATTATGGCTCAGGCACTTTTCATGATTATTCACCAGTTTAACTTGATGAGAGGCACTGCAGTTTTGCTGTTTTTTGTTTTTGAGGTACTAAGGATGGAACCCCAGGCCTCAGCCCTGCTGAGCAAGGGCTGTACCACCATACAACATGCCCAGCTCCACGAATTACAGTTTGGAAAACTGTTGAATGGTTTCCAAAATTTCTTCTTTCTAAGAAACTTATCTCCAACAACAGTGCCATCGCCCTTCCTCGTGAGTGTGCGGCACCAGAGTGAGGAGCCAGTGGAGCCTGTTCTGTCCTCTTCAGCAGGCCCACTTCCCCTTCATTTCTCTCTCTCTCTCTTTCCTTCCTTCTTTCTCTGAACAGGTGAGAATGTGCTGCACTGGAGGCTCATATTTCAGAGAGCGCCCACATCCGGGATTATATTTATTGTGCTGTAAAGCACTCCACCTATGAATTTTGGCTATGTCATATTTCAAGGTGGAACTTTCCTGAAGGTCATCGCAACATCAGTCCCCTTCTCGCAAGCTTCTTTGTAGTGCCGGGGATGGAACCCCAGGCCTCAGGCACTGTGGGCCGTTGAGCTGCACCTGCAGGCCCGTGGGCAAGGTTCTGAGGCCACTGAATGTGCTTTCCCTTTGGTTTTGTCCCCAAAGGTGACAACTCTGATTTCTCCACAGCCTGCGCATTGTGGAGGAAGGGACAGGCTGGGTAGCCTGGGTGGGAGGGGCAAAGGGTGAAAACCTGGATGAGCTTGATTCTGTTGGCAGAAGGCTCTGGGGCTTTTGCTGCCAGACACCAGACTGAATAGGCAGCGGAAAAGTGCTGTATGAGGTACAGGAGCAAATGTAAGACGCTGTGCATGCGGAGAAATCCCGCCCTAGATTTTATGGGAGGTGTAATTTGTGGCCTCTGAGTCCCTGGGATTCCGTGTTGTGGTTTAACTTCACGCCTTATTGTGACTGCATGGTCCTCCACCTTCCGCTCTTTTTCTGTTTGCTCATGAAAGGAATCAAAGTGATAGCACTGTTTTCTACTCTGGTCTTATTTTTAAAAATTTTAATACACGTTGCAATACACAATGATTACATGGGAACTAGTATATTTTTATGTATTTGGTATGCGGCCTCACTATGCAGCCTGTAGTCCCCTAGTCATCCTCTTGTTTCAGCCTCCACAGGGCTGGAATTACAGGGCCTGCACCACCACACCTGGTTACTCAGTGCCCCTGGAGGCGGGCCCGGCATGGCGTGGTGCTGGGGGTCGAACCTCAGTCCCTGCTCTTGCCTAAACTTGCTGAAGCAGGAGCTTTACTCCGCTGAACTATCTCATCAGGACGTACTTTTATTTATTCTTTTTATTTTTTGAGACAGGGTGTCACTATGCAGTTCAGGCTGGCCTTAAGCTCACTTTGTAGTTCAGGCTGGTCTCAAATTCACAACAATCCTCCCGCTTCAGCCTCCCAAGTGCTGGGATTACTGCACCTACTTTTAGTTTTTGAGGAATTATATTCCTACAGTGAAAAATGCCACCCCTAGCCTCAGCTCCATTTATTATTGGTTGACTTCTTGATAATAGCCAGGTCTTCTGGAGTGAGTTTATGCTGCTTTAATTTGAATTTCTTGAATGACCAGTGATGTTGAACATTTTTTCATGTGTTTATTGGTTGTTTGTACCTCTTGATGAAAGAAGTATCTGCACATTTCAGATGCCATTTTTTTTTTGTTTTTTGCTTTTTGCTGTACCAGTGATTGGACTCAGGAGTTTGTGCTTGCCAGGCAAGTGCTTGTTCTACTGAGCTATCTCCCTGGCCCAGGATGCCCTTTTTTTTTTTTTTTTTTTTTTTTTTTTTTTTTTTTTTTTTTTTTTTTTTTTTTTTTTTTTTTTGTCTTTTTGAGACAGGGTCTCACTATGCAGCTCAGGCTGGCCTTAAGCTCACTTTGTAGCTCAGGCTTGTCTCGAACTCACAGCAATCCTCCTGCCTCAGCCTCCCGAGTGCTGGGATTACAGGCCTGCGCCACCACGCCCGGCTAAACGCTCTATTTAAATTTATTTATATTTTTTTTAGCGGAACAGGGGATCGAACTCAGGTCCTTGCGCTTGCCAGGGAAGTGCTTATTCCACTGAGCCATCTCCCTGGCTCGAGGATGCCCTTTTTTGATTGTCTTTAAATGTATATATATATTCTTAGTATTATTGTGCAACAGGGGTTTTATTCACCTCTTCTATTTCCCAGCAAATAAAGTGTTTCTGTCTTAACATTCAGCTCTCTGAGCATGTTGACGTTAGTTTCCCACTCTGTGTTACTGGTAAAGACAGGTGGTCCTAGGAGCAGTTTCCTGCCATGTGCTCTGCTCGCTTTGTGTGAGGTGGACAGAGTGCAGACCCAGGGAAGGTGTTGTACTGGGCTCTTGTAGCTGTCCTGCCATCCTCTTGGAAACAAAGCAGCTCCGCCTCCAGTGTGTTGGCTGAGAGCTGAGTGGATGGACCTTGGTTGTTTGTCTGTCTTTGCAAATACTCTATAGACAAAGGCAAAGGCAGAGACCTCTCTCATTTTCTTAATGGTCATTAGCAAGGTAAATGTGCCATAGTCATCATTTGCTCTGCTATTCCAGAAGGGACAGTTACGTTTTGCCATTGTCACTTTGAATTTTGCAAGAGAAAGGTTGCATGGGCTGTCTCCTTTTTAAATTGTATTTGATTTTTTTCTTGTGTTCTGTTTTAAGGCAAAAGACAGCTGCTACAGGCACAATTTGCAGTTTCTCCTGTGTGGAGTGTGTGTGCGTGTGTGTGACAGCAAGAACAACTCTGGCTTAAAACCTTCCTCTCCACAGCAATTATGACAGTGGCCCCATCATATATTAACATGACCCCTTTTTAATTGCTGTTTAGATTGCTTCTTTTTTCTCTCCAGGTTGTCAACCATATTGCAGTGACCCTGTCTGTACCTATGTACATAATCATACGTGGAAGGACAAATTCCTAGATATCAAATTGGATTACTAGCAATCAAAAATATCTCCTATTATTCTCTAAAAATACCAGTTTATTCTCTTGATACAAATATTGCAAAAAATGTTACATGCATTCAGGTAAACTAGTTGAGTGTAGTCATGACAATAAATGAAGCAGACCCGAGATGCAGGTATGAACGCACAACCAAGCTATAGGAAGTTAAATAGCACAGGTTACAGAGCAGGACAGATAGCACAATGCCATTTATGTCAAAAAGATGGGCCTGTATGTAGGAAAATGCATATATTTTCTTTGTGTACTTACCTGGACATGAAAAATTTCTGAATGATGTCTAAGACATCAGAAAGACTAGCAGGCTTGTGAGCACAGAAATTGTATATACTTCTCTACTATTTATTTATTTATTTACTTTATGTTACCGGGGATTGAACTCAGGACCTTGCACTTGCCAGGCAGACGCTTAACCTCCTGAGCTATACCCCCCGCCCCTACTATTTATGTTTTGATCATGTGCTTCTAATACTATGACATTTAAGGGATCTTTCCTTTGGGGATTGCAAGGTGTAGGTCCTGAGTTCAATCCCTGGTACCACAAAAAAAAAAGGAATCACAGCTGGGCATGGTGGCGCATGCCTGTAATCCCAGCACTCGGGAGGCAGAGGCAGGAGGATTGTTGGTGAGTTCGAGACCAGCCTGAGCTACAAAGTGAGCTTAGGCCAGCCTGAACTGCAGTGAGACCCTGTCTCAAAAAGACAAAAAAAAAAAAAGATCTGAAAGTCTATCTTCAGTTTTGTTCAAGTGATTTTGCTATCAACGGCATTTTTAATTTCCTGGGTATCTGTTGGAATCTGTTTCATGCATCTAATACTTTCCTATCTTGTTCATTCAATGCTTTCATCATTTTTCTGTGCTTCTCTACTTTTTTACCTATGTCTTAAGATGGGCTCAGCAATTCTTTCATGACTGTTGCCATTTCTTTTCTCACCTGAGAGATTATTTGTGACCTGATTTCTTTTCTACCCTGATGAAGTTGTTTCTTCACTTCAGTTGCTGTAATTTCAGAAGTTTCAGGCATGTGACTGCCAAGTTCTTCTATGTTGATGTCTCCTCCTGGACTTGTTCTGGGTGGGCTGGAGGACTGAGATTGCATTTTGCTCCTTTGTTTTGACATTTTCACAGCTCCTGAGCTTCTCTGGTTCTGTGTGTCACACCATGATGCTTGGGGGATGGGGTGCAGTCTCTCCCCTCCCTAGCCGTTCATTCAACCTCCAGAGGTTCCTCAATACTGTGATATTTAAAAACTAGTTTGCACATTAATTTTTTTCCCAGTAGTGGGGATTGAACTCAGGACCTTGCACTTGCCAGCAAGCACTTATTCTACTGAGCTGTCTCCTGGCCCAGTAAATGGTTGCCCTAAAGTTGCCCTAGAGTGTCTTGAATGATCTTTTTTTTTTTTGTCTTTTTGAGACAGGGTTTCACTATGAAGTTCAGGCTGGCCTTAAGCTCAGTTTGTAGCTCAAGCTGGTCTTGAATTCACAACAGGATTACAGGCCTGTGCCACCACGCCCAGCTGGATGATCTTCTGCCAAGGCCAGCTGTTTCCATGCAGGCCAAAAAAGGGACTTTGTGACATGAATGAATGCAGGTGCTTGTGTATGCTTTTGTATAATTGCCCCTTGAAGAAGGAAACAAACTTTTTCTTTTTTACTCCTTTCTGGAGCAGTCACTTCTTACCTCATGAGCTGTCTAGTTCCAGCAGTATGTTTCCTAAACAAGTTTCCTCCAGTTAGGATTCCTCTTTTCTAAGGAAGATCTGTTTTCAAATTTAAACCGAGCATCAGGTGTGTTTGGGTTAGTGCCCTTCGGACCCATGGTGGGAAACAGACTGGTCACAATAAAGTCCTGCCCTGTGCCACTGCTCTTGTGGGTCACTTGTGGATAAAGTGTATTTAGGTTTAAATATGAAGTCTGTGGCTGTACAATGATAGGTCAGTTTCCTGAATACAGGAAAAGAACCCTGTTTTAATATGTGGAATTCTAGATTTGAAAAGACTATGAGAATATGAGAGCTTTTTTGTTTATAGTAAGGCGAGTCAGGAATAGAAGGCACATTGTCAGAGGATGTCTTCTGAAAGAACGGAAACAGCACGTTTTTGTACTCCCAAATCTCTGAAGAAAGCCTTGGACATGGTTTTAAACTTCAATTTCTTTTTAATTCTGAAGTGCAGAATGTATCCAAACCACAAGGATAGTGGATCTAATGTAGGCATTTTGTTAGCACAAATCAGTACCTATCTTCACTGTAATTAGACTTCCTTTTTCCTTCTCAAAAGCTACTTCCAAAACTTCCTGTTTTCCCTGGGTATTTTTGACTTCATAAAATACTTCACTTCTACACCTAACTGCAAATAATTGCAAAGGGAACAGATAGAAAAAGAAATCTCTCTTAATGTAGTATTTTTGTGAATAAATATATGCCTGATATTACTTGGTTAACCTAAAAAGTAATGAAAAACAACAGGAAAAAAGATAGAATAATGCCTGCGTTGTGTAAGTCAAGGGAAAGGTATAATTTAAGCAGCTCCATTAAAGAGAATATAATTACTGTAGACCCAGGTTGGAGGTAGGTCATTTTAAAGCCAAACTGAACTTTTTCTATATCATTAAAACAATGAGCCAAGCTTCCTGTATCATAGGATAAATTTGATGTTTTCCTTCACCAAACATTAAATATTGCAGTCTTTTAATACATATGCATTCAGGTCTCAAATACCAATGCCCTTCAGTGCAAAGCGATGAAATTTTGCCTGCGTGCATTCAAATGTCTGCCAATAATTGCAGGGATTGGAATTCCCACACATACTGTTGTTACTGTGTATGCCAGAGGTGTCCAACAAATTATTTCAAGTATGATCTTTAAAAAAAAAAAACACCTCATTTAT
This sequence comes from Ctenomys sociabilis, assembly GCA_004027165.1. NCBI lineage: Eukaryota > Metazoa > Chordata > Mammalia > Rodentia > Ctenomyidae > Ctenomys > Ctenomys sociabilis. Next base: position 80,234 of record PVKA01002344.1, read on the forward strand.
ATGTATGAAGTGATATATATGGCAATATACTAGGGACTTGATTATTTAGGCAGAGTGGTGGGGATTTGAGCCCAGTGATTGTCGTGGAAGCCTATGGTATTGTTCCTGGATCCCCAAGAGGTATGCATACTCTGAAAACTGTGGCTCAGTTTATGAGGTAGGATTTCTAAACACTGTAATCATGTTGGGAATGATTTACCTCTTGCCTCTGTAGCCTGGAGTTCTTTTTGTACCTCCTACTTCTGTGTGTGTGTGTGTGTGTGTGTGTGTGTGTGTGTCTGATTGATTTCAATGATAATCAAAAGGTGGAGTCTGACACCTGAGAGTGGGAGCAGTGGCTCTGTTGCTGCTCTTAGCAGCCCTCAGAAAGGGTGGCAGGGAGAGCTCAGCTCACCCTGCAGTCAAGCCTGGGGATTATTACTTGTCAGGAATGTCAAAAACATTTATTAGTCCACCTATTTCCTGGCATTATAGGGAGAAAGCTGTGCACACAGATCAAATTCCTTTCCTAAGAAGACTGTGCTCTGTGAACAGACCCTCAGAATTTACCCCAGAGAAAGACCACTTGATGGTTCATAGAACTAGCTTCCCAAAGTAGCACTTCACAGGTTTCCCAGCAACCCCCAGATACACATTTACGTTGCCAATACTTTCACGTGGGACTTGGAACGTGCTACTGGAATTGAAGCAATAATTCAGGCAACTTTCGTAGGCCAGAAATAAGAATAGATGTGAAGCAGCTGGCCTGGGTCCAGAGTCTCCAGAAAAATAGGTCTCTGCACAAAGATTCCTGCAAATTTTGATAAAATACTGAAACTTGGCTAGAGATGTAGCTCAGTGGTAGAGCATATAATTTGTATGCATGAGGACCTGGGTTTGACCCACAGTGTAGAAAAAAGAATTACAACAGAGAAACAAAAACTACTAAAACTTTGTAGAATCAGGCATTTTCACATAGAAATCAGGTGTCTTATATCTTGAGAAGAGGCGATAAGTCATGATTGGGGATCACAAGGCTCAACTTTCTTTTGTCAGAACATTTGCTAGAGCTAAGTGTGGATTCTGGGGTTCACTGTAGCCTTCAGCTCTGACCCACAGCTACCTGCCTCTCTTGTCTGCCTCAAGCCTGCTGTAGACAATAACTCTAAACCACATTTTTGTGGCTTTCTCCAAGAGGCCCTGTGGTGAGGTGGGAGCAATCTCACCTTTGTTGCTGGACAGACTTTGCTTTAGGAACTGGTTCTGCCACTTACTGTGGTCCTGAAGGAGTCACCTGATCTACATAAGCTTTCATTTTTGCATCTGTGGAAGGGTGAGCATTCCTACCCAGGAGCTCCTTCAGATCAGATACAGTGTGTGAGAAGTACTTCACACAGTACCTGGCATGTACTCAGCCCATGGTAATAACTACAGTGGAAGCATTTCACATTTTGGATTAGACTCAGTATCTTAAGTATTCTTAGATTGCGCAAGGTAGGAGGGAGCTTTGAGTTCTTACAGGAATCGTCCAGTATCCATGGGAAAGGAATCTGAACCTAGGGAGCTTAGTGAAAAGTGTACTCAGGGACTTAGAGGCAAACAGCCTGGAACCAGAGCCTTTCCATGGGCTCATCACAAAAATGCCTCCACATGTGGACGCTGTCAGTGTGCGAAGGTGCTGTGTGACTCCTGATGTGGTGGCACACACGGGCAACCCTTGAGAGCCCGAGGCAGGAGGGTCATGAGTTTGAGCCCAACCTGGGCAATCAAGTGACTTATTAAGACCTTGTCTCAAAATAAAAATTAAAAATACATCTGGGGATGTAGCTCAATATGAAGGGCTTGGGTTCGATCCCCAGTGCCACCAAAAGGGTACTATTTGAATTTTAAAGTATAAGAGCAAGATAGTTTTGATTAACATAAAGATTAGACTTAGAAAAAGAATAACTACCACTTGTTTATTCAGTACTGTTTGGATCTGTAGGTTAGACAGGCCCCCTGCCAAGGCTCAGGGAATACAGCACCAGATGTGGTCCGGCCCCTCACTGCCCTCCCCAAGCTTAGGATCCAAAGGGGGAAGGCCAGAGAGACCACAGGAAGCTGACAGTCGCCTTCTTTTCCATGGTGTCACTTTCTACAGTTTTAATGAGCTGTAGGCAACCTCAGGCTGAAAATAGTAAAATGACAGAAACAAACCATGCGTGCTTTAAATTGTACAGCATTCTGAGCAGCATGGTGAGATCTTGTTCCTGCTTTAGGTGTAAAAGCATACCTTGGTCCAGTGTGTCCACACTGCATACGCGGCCCTGCCATTGGCAGACGTCTGGGGTGGTCTGATCCACTGTCTTCGCATCACAGAGCTTGTGCCATGTAACCCTTACTTTATTAAGTGGCCCAAGAGTGCCAGAGTGATGCTGGGACTATGTCAGAGAAGCCTATCACCGTGAGCAGGCATGTGCAGGAGGAGAACACAGTATATAGAAGATTTGGTACTGTCCAGGGGTTGTCTTAGAATCTGGTCTGAGGATAAGTGGGGTTACTATACAGGTAACTTCAGATTGAAACAAATGCTATTAAGGAGATGACGAGGACTGCGAGAAGCACCCCATCCAGAAAGCAGCCAGACAAAAAGCAGGCAAGAGTTTTCAGGAGGAAGAGCAGCTAGGTCAGAGGCCCCAAGGTGGGAGAGGACTTTGATGAATGAATTAGGTACATGAGAGCGGTAACCTGGATTAAGAACTACACCACAGTATGATTTGGGCGTGTATTAAAATCATTGTGCAGAAGATTTGGAGCAAGACAGAGACAGCATTTTTAACTTTCTTTCCAATATCATTGTGTACAGTGGGCTAGAGGTCACTTCTAAGCAAGCCTGTCTCCTTTTTTGTCTCTGGAACTGTCTTCAGAAAGGCCCTGTGGAAATTCAGGACTCCAGATCACACTATGGGGTCTTCTCACTGAGGCAATTTACAGATCTTCAGGGTGTGTGGTTGTTTCCCCAGGTTCCCAGATCTAATGTCCAATGGCACAATCCATCATTTTTGTCTTTAACCCAGAGACCCAAAGGCCAAATGATAGTATTTCTGTCATTTTTTTCCCTCTCAATCCATTTAGAGTGCTTATTCAGGTTACGGAATTATTTCTGCTTGACCACAAAAAATAGTTTACATCTATTGAGTAACATTTGAAGCAGTGTAGGGGTGCCCCATGGATCATGAGTTTAATTTTTTTCCAGTGACATTGTGATACATTTAACTGCTAGCAACTGAGAAGAAGAAAGGAAAGAGAGAGAGAGAGAGAGAGAGAGAAAGAAAAATAAGGAAAGAAAGAAATGGTGGATTTTTCTATTTCTAGGTTGGTATTAAGCTGTACCCCTTCCTGGTTCAGGCTGCACACTCAGAATGTACCCAGAGAAGGCTGGCAGAGGGAGTCTTGTAGACATTGATGTTTGTCATTCACTTGCTTTGTTCGGTTTTTCTTTTTAGTGGAAGACTCAAATCCATGGCCACGTGTATGCTGAGCTACAGCCCCGGCCCTGGGAAGGTAGACCTCACTAGGTCCTGCCCACACCTGGGCGGTCGTATGAATGGTTATTTAGGTTGCCTTTTGTGCATGAAAATCGGGGAAATTCTGGAAAGATCCCAAGATAGCATTTTTTTTCACTCACTCACTGTACAGGTGAGGAAATGGCTTCGGGGGAAATGGCGTGCCTAGGGTGTGTCCTGTGTCCTGTGGCGGGCAGGTGCTGGAGCTGATGCCCAGGGACCCTGGGTTACAGAACAAGCTCTTCAGAGGCCACACTGTGACCGCAGTCGGGGTGGGTGCGCAGGCTGAGCCATGGGGAGTAGACTGGGCTAGCGGCGTCCTCTGGTTCTCAAGCACTCGGGCACCGTGCTGCCCCTTTATTGTGCTGTGCTAGAAGTTCCACAGTGGGGTGTTTCTGAGGCAGATAGGGCCACACATGAAGCCTCTTCTCAGGAATGCACCACATTTTTGAAATGAAGCTGTTTGAACAAACACTGACATTGAGGCAGTTGGCAGTTTCAGCTTTGCTACGTAATGGTGGAGACACTGTAAATATCTTTCACTATGATTTACATAAAGATCTATCTCTAATCTCACCTTCCATCTCTAATAGACCCTTTCTCGATTCAGTACAATTTTCTTTAATGACCAGTGTATGCAGAGCCTATCTGGCCAAATGAGGTGTATGGAGAAGAGGCATATTCTTATCTCTCTCTCTCTCTTTCTCGTTTTTTTTTTTTTTTTTGGTGTCCACATCCTGATTTGCCTAAACCCCACCCAGGTTGCTTTACGAAGCAGTGAAAAACCGGTATTTTCTATCGGTGAATCACTCTCCGCATCTCCCAGGCATCTGTCTGCCGGTGAGGGGTGCGTCAGGCCAGCTTGCTGGAAGCCAGGGCAAGGTGGAGGACGTGCTGAGAACAGAGGGGACAGCTCCTGCCACCTGTGGGCCCCGCACTGACATCTGAGGCCACTCATGGCCACTGGCAAATCTGGACATGGAGTCACCTGTCTTCCCTCCAGGGAACAGCCGGAGAAGGGAGGCTTCTCTTGCTTCTGCTGTCGGGGCCCCAGTGCAGCACACAAGAGCCAGGTACTAACGTGGTGTGATTCTTGGGGTTACCCCCCTCGGGGTCCCTCACCTTTGTGTGGAACTCTCCTGGTCGCCTAGGCAGCTCACCTGGGAGTGGGCGGGTCCTGGGCATTTATTGTTAAGCACGAGCTGGCAGGGCCTTGGGTCACACAGTTTCTTTTAAGTTAAAATACACTTCTCTGGCAGAAGATGATTGCCTGCAGCAGTTAGACCTTGTTTAATGCTAATTAAGTTGCTTTGCTTTATTCTGAAGGAGCACCTCTTAATTTCCTGCACAAAGGCAGGGAGCAATTTTCTTTGATTGTAACAGAATGTTTCTGGCTAAGGTGTTGCTCCTGCACTCTGCTGGACCCTGAAAGAGTGTGTCCCCCAGGATGCTGATTTGGATGTGCCACAGAAGTTTTTTAAAAAAGTGCTTCCAGTGAAGTTTTTTTCAGAAATCAAAAAGGCTGCTTTTCTCTTCACCTCTCCCCTGGTTCTGGTTTAAATTGGGTTCATCGCTTTTGGACCTGCCACAGTCCACTTGTTTCTGCCTGGCTGCAGGCCTGCCCCGAGTGCTGGTCGTCTGTCCCTGGGGCTCTCCGGGTTCAGCAAGCAGGGACAGAGGCCAGCACGCTTCTCAGGACTGAGACCGCCTGGGAGGGGAGGTTTAGGATGGTGGAGGCTTCACTGCCGCCCGTACAGAGAAAAAAGTCGAGCTTCAACTGAACAGCCATTACCCAGGATTTGTCTGATGAGTCCTTGTGTCTGATGTGTTGTTTTCATGGGTCTGTCTTAGCGCCACAATGAAGGCATCGAAAAAAACGTTAAGAAATAGAGCAGTTACCAAGCTTGATGTAGTGGAAAAAAAGAAATTCCTGAAAGAACTGTACCAACTGTGGTTTTAATAAGGGTGGGTTTTAAGTTTTAGTAGAGATTGGGGCGATATGAAGATTTGCGGGTGTGGGGTGTGTCGTGTATGTGTGCTGGTGCACTTGGGAGCATTGAGGGGTTGGCTCCGGTCACGCTCAGTCTTGGATCTTGGAGGTCAGTTCCAGGCCCAGCAGGCCTCCTTCAGAGGACCTTGAAGTGAGATAACCCGCAGAAGATGCCTGGGGAAGAACGGGTGGGGCAAGGACTGGGACTTGGATCTCTGAGAATACCTGGAGCGAGACCTGGAGCCGGGAAAGCAGCTCTGTCGCTTGTGTGGAGGGGAGGAGAGGGTCTAGGGACTCAGAAACTATGAAGATACTTGAAACGGGTTGAGCAAAGGAAGGTGGAAATGTGTAGAACCAAGATGGCCAGGAAATAGATTTGTTTCGAAGGTATTACGAATGGAGTAGGTAAAGGGAGCCCTGACCCTGAAGGCATCTCGGTGCTGCTGTGGCCCTTCCAGAGCTCACGTTGCTGGGAAGTGGGTGGGGCCTTTCGGCCGGGATTCCTCGCTAAGAGGATTAATGACGTTATCATGGGGCGTGGTCAATTCCTGAAGAACAAGTCTCCTTTCTGTGAGAGTGGGGTCTTATAAAGCCGGTCTCCTGGTCTCCCGGGTGCTTCTGCCACTGGCCCTTGTGCTTGCCACCAGGAGTAAGGGCAGCGCAGACGCCTTGGTCGTGCCAGGTATTTTCAGTCTCCAGAATTATGTGACAAAATTCACCTCTTCCCTTGTAAATGCAGCAGAAAGTGACTGAATGGGGCCGGGGAGGTGGCTCAGTAGAATAAATACTTCCCTGGCAAGCGCAAAGGCCTGAGTTCAATCCCTGGTTCTGCCAAAAAAAGAAAAAAAGAAAGAAAAGAAAGTGACTGAAGCAGTGAAGCAAGGTGACAGCTTCCGCAGAGGGGAGTCCTGCCCCTGCCAGGGCAGTGGATATAAGTGCCTTGTGCTTCGGGGCTCCCATTTCCACCCGGTTTGCAAATCGTTTTTTACCACTTTGGTCTATGGAAGAGATGACTAGGAAGGCAGACTTTGTTAGAAAGGTAGCTGGTATTTGGCTTCTGAGGGGGGACAGAGTGCCTAGTCACCCTGAGCTGACCAGGCTGTGCTGACAGCTCCCCAGACTCCCGCAGGCAGCCCAGTCCCACGCCAGAGCCCTTCTCTTTTCTCATTTCCTTTCTTTCTGTCTTCAAACCTGGATCAAATGGATCCTTGATTTCCCCCACATGTCTGAACACGTTTTCTAACCACGTTTCCACTAAATTAAGTCTTTCTGGTCTTGGTTTGTAAATAAAACTGGACTTAGGTCACACTGTACCATAGAGAATTGAAGGTGGAGGAGCAGGAAGGTATGCACCCACCTTTCTCCAGGTGACAGCCTAGCACTGAGAGCTCAGGGATATGGGGAGGCATGCAGGGAATTAGTACCTGGATGGGGTCTCCAGCTTCCTGAGAAGGGCCTCAGGCCTCCAGTTTATGACTTTCTGAAAGAGGAGCTGAGGCACATGGCTAGTGCAGGATGACATGGGCATCCAAGGGATCTGAGCACACACCATACCCCCTGTAAATCAGTGTTCAGATTTCTGGTTCAGGTCCTGCCTCCTGACCCCCTTCTTTCTCTTCCGGTAGCAGACTGTGCAGGCGACTGTGGCAGCCTGGTGGGTTTCATCCTGGGAACATACTGGCCAGAGCATGTGTGCCAGCCTCTGAAGGGTGCTGATGGTGCTGCCCTCTGTGAGGAGTGCAGTGTGTAGACAGACTCCTAGGGAAGGACAGTTTCTCCAAACCTCAAATGCGGAGATCTCTCTCTCCCCTCTCTCTCTCTCTCTCTCTCTCTCTCTCTCTCTCTCTCTCTCTCTCTCTCTCTCTCTCATACACACACACACACACACAGGGCAGGATTAATTGAAATCCTGACTGGCAGTCCATGTCTGGAGCTAAGAGTGGCATGAAGTGAAAAGGTGAAAGTGAGGAGCAATTTCTTCTTGCCATGGCAACAAAAGCTACAGCCTGCAGCTCCCAAGGACCAGGCTGTGGTGTCAACAGCACATGGAAGCCTTTCTGGCATCAGGGCAGTGGGCCAGCGAACTGCACTGGCTCCACCAAGGTGATAACTCTTCCCCCTCAGCAAGCTGTTTTCTCTTAAAGCTCAAGGCTCAGGGACAGTGAAATGTCACCCGAGTGCAGCAGATGCTTCTACCCTGTTCCCCGTATGAGGTCCGAGTTAATTCATAAACCAGAGGCTGTTTACAGGTCACTCTGGAATGTGACAGAGTGAGGTGTCTTCCATGTGTGAGTGCGTGTGAATGTGGGGTCTTTAAGTAGCAGGGGGAATATGGCTGCTCACAAGTTACACTTGAGTGGCTTCTCTCAGTTTTTCCCAATAACGGAGAGAGTGTTTAGCAGATCCCTAACAGGAATTTGGTCAAAGTACTTGGCACTAAATATGGGTTCTGTGTGAAGATTTCTCTGGAAAGTTCTGGAGTCTAAAACTAAACTATTTCTACTGCAGTCCCCTCTGGGAGCCTGAGCACCTGGAGGGTAACAGTCTTAAGGTGCCTCCACCCCTTCTCTTTCAGGCAGACAAAGAGAAGGGTGTGAAAGTCAACAAACTTCCTATCTTCCTAGCTCCTCAGGCCTGACCCTAAACACCACACACACACACACACACACACACACACACACACACACACGCCATGTAAAAGTCACTTGATTATTAGGGATTGGGGTAGCAGTCTGTGGCCCTATAATGCTTTGAGCAGAAAGGCTTCTCTGTGAGCACCACAGGTGCCCCTCAGTGGGGGCCAACCTTCCACTACCTCGTGCCAAGCCTTACTGAGTCCACGAGGGTGTGTGTGTGTGTGTGTGCCAGGGCCTCACCCTCTTCTCTGTGTGGCTAGAAATAAGCCCTGCAGTTGTGCTTCCACAGCAATGATTTCTACCCTTCTTTCAGGAAAGTGTTTGTGGAGGTGGCTTAGAGAGGAATGTGTGCAGTTGCTCCACCATTTCTGGGCAGGACAAAGGCTCGCAACCATCTTGGGTCATCTGTTGTTTTCTGAGCTTTTGGAAACCAATGCCATGAAAGGCCTTGGTGTTATCTCCTGCTTGGGTTTCTGTCCCATGGTGGGACAGCATGATGATATGGATGGATGAATGGATGGATGGATGGATGGATGGATGGATGGATGGATGGATGGAACTTGTTTCCATGGAGTAGTTGCTTTGAGATTGGCCTTTAAACTCTAGAGTGGGTCTAGGTGTGTGGTTATCCCTTAGTATCCATAGTAGATTAGTTCTAGGGCTCCTGAAGATACCGGAATCTGTAGATGCTCGTATTTAAAATGGCTTAGCATCTGTATGTAACCTTTGCGTATCTTCCCTACTCTGTAAATGTTATGTAAGTCATTGTTGCACTATATTGTCTGAGGAATAACAAGAACAAAGAAGATAATTTAGTGGGGCTGGCGAGATAGTGGACTAAAGCACCTGCTTAGGCAAGGCTAGGCAAGCGCAGGGGCCTTTCATGATCCCCAGCACATGCGTTGCACAGCCCCGCCCCCAGCACAGGCTGCGCTGGCCAGCGCCAACGTGGTGGTGCACACCTGTAATCCCGGCCCTGAGGAGGCTGAAAGAAGGGGGATCACCACAAGTCCAAGCTGAGTAGTGAGACCCTGCAACAACCACATACAGAAGGAGAAGAAAATTTATGTTTCATATAGATAATTTTGCTGAATTGGAACTCTAGATGCAAGACCTGTGAATGCAGAGAGGACTGTAGCTAACCCCCACACACCCCAACCCATGGGTTACATATAATGTGGCTCTTCTTTCTCTGTTTAAGGCTAGAAGAGAGTAAACAGACATACAGAACAAAAGTAAAGAGAGAGTTAAAAGACTTGTGTTTCCCTATTTTTGTTGCATGCCTGAAACATGTAGAGGGATGGGAGAAAGACACCTTTTCAAAGGAGCTACACGTAGCCAGGGAGATAGCTCAGTGGCATAAGTGCCCGCCTAGCAAGAGCAAGGTCCTGACTTAGATCCCTGGTACAAAAAATAAAAAATCAATCAATCAAGGGAGCTGTGAGTGAACTCGTCCCCAAGTCGTCATTAGCAAGCTGGAACAAAAGCGGGCAGGTTGAGATTTGTGTGCCAGCAGAGGAAAGGTGAAGTGTGTGATAATGTTTAGAACTTGCAAGACCAGCTTTGAAGGAAGGAAAAGCACAAACACAGAGTACTGTGCACAGCATTCCAGGAAACTGCTGCACTAGGAGCGGCGGAGGGTTTCCTTAGGTGCCTTCAAAGACGGGCGTCAGAGCACAGCAAGGCTGAGAACTTGCGCTGCAAAGCAGTACAGGAGAGGAGCAGTGTGCCACAGAGCATCTCCTGAGCTCACTGAACCTGAACTCACTGTTGTGTTGGCTTTGATGTTTAAAGACCCTGGCTGTTGTCATCTGTCTGTACTTCATGGCTTTGCACTGCACGCTTATTGTGCTGGTCTTGCATGTGGTTTCAGATTAATGTTTCATTCAGGTCAAACATCAACCACCTTTCAAGAATAGTTTTAAAATCTTTTGTAACAGAGAGCACTGTGGCCATCATCTTTATATTAGCTCTCACTCTTTAAATCCACAACATACTAATTCACACCAAGAGAGTCAAAGTTTCTCTCTCCTTTTTTTTTTTTTTTTTTTTTACCCATTTTTTCCCTTATAATAAGACAAAGTCTGAATGAGACTCCTTCCTTCTTTCTTTTTTGGTGGAACTGGGGATTGAACTTAGGCCCTTGCACTTGCCAGACAAGTGCTTATTCTACTGAGCTATCTCCACAGCCCCATAAGGTTAATTCAAAGTGCATTTTATTTATTTATGTATTTATTTATTTTGCCAGAACCAGGGGTTGAACTCAGGCCCTTGCACTTGACAAGCAAGCACTTATTCTACTGAGCTATCTCCCCGGCCCTAAGATGAGAGAAAAAAGCTCTTTTTTCTTTTCTCTCTCTCTGTCTCTCTCTGTCTCTCTCTCTCTTTCGTGGAACCAGGGATTGAACTTAGGTCCTTGTGCTTGGTAGGCAAGTGTTTATTCTACTGAGCTATCTCCCTGCCCTCCCTCCCTCCCTTCCTTTCTCTTTTTCTTCTCCTCTCCCCCTTCCCTCTCTCACCCGCTCCTCTTCTTCTGTCCTCTCTGTCTGTCTGTCTGTCTATATGTCTGTCTGTCTGTCTGCTATCTGTCTCTTTCTCTCCCTCTGTTCCTTTCTTTCTTTGTAGTCCAGGCTTGCTTTGAACTCACTTATCTAGTCCAGGATGGTCTTGAACTCACAGGGATCCTCCTGCTTCAGCCTCCTGAGTGCGGGGATTACAGGCATGCTCCATCACACCCAGCCTAAGACCTTTTCTCTCTCTATTCAGCTCCTGATAGGAAGAGTAAGAGTGAAGGCACTGAGCACCTATCTTAACGCTCTGCTTACTGTCTTCAGGTGGAAAGTCTCCTCTCTCCTTCCCTCTGTCTGTTGAAGATACGAAGTATCTCTGTTGCAGTGGGCACAGTGCTAGCCCATGTGAGCAAGATGGACAAGTCTCCCATTTTCGTGTGTGAGGGAAATAAAACCTTAATCTACAAGAATGATGAATAGTAAGAAATGATAAGTAATGGGGGTTGGTGAGGTAGCTCAGTGGATTATCAGGCAAGCTTAGGCAAGCACAGGGACTATGGTTTGATCCCTGCCACCAGTCCTGCTCCCAGGCTGGGCTGAGCCAGCCACCAAAAAAAAAAGAAAGGAAGAAAAAGAAATGGTAAGGAATGTTAAACAGACCTGACAGGGGCGGGGTAAGGAACTGGGGAAGCCTGAATAAATAACACTTTTGCAGAGAGGAATTGTATCTTACACTCTTTTAAGATTTATTCTTATAAGAGAAGGTGAATGAAAATTCTAAAGAAAAAGGGCAGAAAGATGCTATGTTTTAGATAAAACATTGAAGGCTATATGATAATGAATCCCAAATTTGTATATCTTTGAAGACTGATCACTTTTTACTAGTGATCCAGATTTTATCTTCACATTTCAAACTTTAACCATTGTGCTTCTGATCAACAGACTCCTCTGCAGTAGGTGACAAATCAAAAGACATTTGTCACCATGATTGGAAGTGAATGGGCTGGTGTATTTGTTTTTGTCACAATGAGGTTGAACTGCATAACATTGTGCCTTTCCTTTTCTCTCTATAAATATAACTAAAATTCTTAATATCTACTAACACGCAGAAAAATTCATGCAGACATTGGGAGCATAAAGATTAATAGAGACACTAGATGTTCTCACAGGGCTCAGGTTTTGTTGTAGAAGTGGGTAGCCTGTGATGGGAGATATGAGGGAAAGCCTTCCAGAAATCCAGAGGCAGAAATGTTTCCCCAATGTTCAGGGAGCTCCAGAAAGGAGATACTTAAACTGATCTTAAAAGAATGATAGACTCTCAAGCTAACTATCCTTTTCTTTTTTTTTTTTTTTTTTTTTTCTGAACTAGGGCTTAAACTCAGGCCCTTGCACTTGCTAGGGAAGTGCTTATTCTACTGAGCCATCTCCCCAGCCCTAACTATCCTTTTCTAAAGAGCAAAGTTATTTTTATTTTTATTTTATTTTATTTTATTTTTCTGTCTTTTTGAGACAGGGGTCTCACTATGAAGTTCAGGCTGGCCTTAAGCTTACTTTGAACTCAGGTTGGTCTGAAACTCACAACAATCCTCCTGCCTCAGCCTACTGAGTGCTGGGTTTACAGGCCTGCACCACCATGCCCGGCCAGAGTTATTTTTATAGTTAAAGCTTAGTAAGAACAATAACACATTAGAAAGTGCCAGTCGAAGTGACTATAATGTTTTCTTTCTATGTAGGCATAACATCAGCTGAGAAATAGCTTATACGCCTGCGATATAGTAAAGGAAGTCTCAATATTTCAGTGTGGGTTGATTTTTTTCGTGAGTCATATTCCCATTGTTAGACATTTAACTAAAGAGATGGGGTGTTGTCTGATTATCCAACGCTTTCCTCTGACTTCCAGCCCTTCACCCTCTGTCTCTAGGTGTCAGTTGATGTCTCTGTACTCAGGCTGTCAGTCATTACTTGGGGCGCTACTTACTTACTTTTACACTATTGGGGATGAAAGCTAGCGCCTTGTACCTGCTAGGCAGGCATTCTACTACTAAGTTACACCCCAGCGTGAGGAACTACTATTCAATTTTTTAAAAGGTGTTGGTGAACTAGAAAGCGATTTGCAGATCTTCACTTTCTGGTTCATTTGGGTAAGAAGGTCTGATTTTTTGGGTGTTTTTTTTTGTGGGGGGGACAGGGTCTCACTACGCAGTCCAGGCTGGCCTTGAGCTTACTTTGTAGCCCAGGCTGGTCTTACATTTGCAAGGATCCTCCTGTCTGAGCCTCCTGAATGCAGAATCACAGATATGCACCCAGTTGAAGGTCCAGTTGCTTTCACTGGATTTTCATAAATCTGGACACACAGTGACAACCTTGTTTTTTTCAAATCATTTAAAATGGTGCATAAAACTGTGTCATTGTCATCCTGCCGGTTAGTTGACTTGCTGATCTCCTGTGAAGAGTTTTGCATTTTCATCAAAAACCAATAATAGAGCAAGCCAATGATGCTTTATTAGGACCATGAAGGGCAGCCTTTAGATGTGAGCACCCTTTCCCATGAAGCTTACCCTAGTGCACGCAGGAGGAGGGGCCAGTTTTTCTCTGGGGCCAGGAGTCTTTGTTCTGTGCAGACCCATCATCAGATGAGTTTTGGTTTGTCATGAAGTCCCTTGACGTGTTCACACAGTGCAGATAACTGACATGTCACAACACCCACATCCCCGCATCTAAAGGTTGGGATCCCACACTCTGAACAATGCCAAAGGAATTTCCAAGTCATGCCTCTTGAGTCTTCATGCCTCACTGTCTGCAGTAGGTACCACTGCCTGCCCCCTGGCCATGGGCTATGGGCACTAGAAATGGAACTAGGTTCGGTGCACCTGTCTTATCTCTCCCCCGACCTGCGGGATGCAGATGTTGGAAGTGGGAAATCCTTAGTATGCTCTTTTGCTTTCCAGCAGAGTATAATTGATTTTTTTAATCCTTAGCGACCTTTTCACATAGTGAATAATTATTCTGGACCCAAACTCATGACCATTGTTGATATGAAGACCTGGTTTGGTTGCCACACTGTAGGACCTCTGAATTCTGTCATTGGTGGGCATGCCGATGCTTTGGCCAGGTTCCTGGGACACTGGGACACTGTTCTTATGGTGGACCTTTGATAAAATTCTCAGAACCCATTCCTCTATCATCATATTGAGTTTTTTTTTTTTTTTTTTTTTTTTTTTTTGTGGTACCAGGTATTGAACTCAAGACCCTGCACTTGCCAGACAGGTGCTTATGCTTACTGAGCTAGCTCCCCAACCTCCTCCATTGTCATTAAGGTAACATGTGTGCACATATTCCATTGAGATAGAGTGCCCTCTAAATCATATGACTGAGGACATCTTTCTTATTTTCACCTTTCTGCCAGTTAGCATGTGTGGAAAATGAAAGTGGTGGGTTAGGCTTCCGCATTGTAAAGTGTAGCTTAGATTTCCTTCTTTTCATGATGCTCAAGAGGAGTCCTGGCATGTGCCCCCAACCTCTACAGCACAGCAGTGTTTCTTTGAACTACAAACTACGCCATATACTCCTCTATTCTGCTGAGGGGAAATGGGTGAGATTGCCAGAGTTCTGCAAGAATTATAGGGTTTTCAGATCATCACAGAGAAAATTACTGAGGTTCAGTGTTATTAGAAAAAGCAGATTCTTAATTTGTCTGTAATTTTTCCTTTAATGGGTACTTTGGCTCCATTTTCAAAGCATGTTTGAAGCTTTTTTCCAATTTGGCATTAAAATTATTTTTAATGACTTTAATTTCAGGATTATTTTCTATTTTGATTGACATTAAAAAATATCACTCTGGAGGAGAGAGTTTGAATTTGGTCATCACTTCTCTAGGACAGAGCTATAGACTCTGGGAAAACCTTGCCATATTGTGAGCTTGTTATGTAGAACTTAGACTACAGCTTGAAAATGCCAGTTTCAGTTTTGATGGTCACCACTTTATTAGTTTGTATTTTGTTGTTGTTTGAGACCTGATCTCAGTATGTTCCAGGCTGGCCTTCAGCTCTCTGTGTAGCCCAGGATGGCATGGAATCTGTAACCCTTCTGCTTCAGCCTTCCATAATGCTAGAGTTATAGGCATGTGCTATCATGTCCAGCTAAGTTAATATTTATTTTTCATGAAGGGAGTAAAGAATAGAAGTAATGAAATTGTATGCACACTGCCCTCTAACAGACTTCCCACTTGTGCACAGCTCATTCTAACTTTATATAGTGCTTTGATAGCCAACCTCTGTATGTGAAAATTGTTTCACTAAGGAGTATGGTGTAGTGCTGGGGATATGCAGTAACTTAGTCATGGGGCTCACCTTAGCATGCATGAGGTCCTGGGTTGAATTCCCAGCATTGTAAAGAAAACAGGTCCTACCCCTCCTCGTGCAAGATGAATGTTCTACGTTGTCAGGGAACCTTGCAAGAGCAAGGAATATAGCAGGGGGCCCGGGCCTGGGAGACATCCTGGCATTTCCCTACGTGGCCAAGAAAGAGCATCAGAAGGTCTCTTCTGCCCCCTGCTTTATCTCCATGTGGTCAGAGTCCCACTCCTGTAACAGATGGCAATATGTTTAGGAAGAAAAATTAGGAAAGGGGAATTGCCAGGAAAATCACTGCTCACTTAGGGTTGCCAATATGCAGATTAGAAGCCAGGAGGCCTCAGACCCAGCAAAGTCTTTCTCTTAACTCTATATGTAGCATTAATCATTTTTTCTTCCTTCTTTCTGTTTTTTTAACCATGGTCATCTTACCTATTAGGAAAAAAATCCAGCTTTACAGATTACTAGATGACTATTGAGATTTCTTTCACTGTAAGAAGAATACAAGTTTCCAGAGCTACGTTCACAGAACCCCACCTCTACCAAGCCCCTTTGTCACTGGTGAGAATGAAGCACTGAGGCCGACTGGTCATCAGAGCCGCACTTCTATCTAATTGAATGTACGCATGCAGATGCTAGCTGCGCTCCAGCCAGACGAGAGAGCTGTCAAAATAGAAATGGATTTATTTAATAATTGTCTCTGACATTTTTTATTTCTTTCAAGGTGACGTGAACAGACATTCTGGAATTTCAGTTGAGATCTGTTTTCACACACTCGTCAGTGTTCCCTGTGAAATAAATCATACTGAAGAGGTTTTTTGCCCTTATGAGTTATGTGCCTAGAGGAAAAATTCTTCGCTATTTTTTTTTTCCTTCTAAATGCCTATTGGAATAAAGTCTTCTTTGAAAAGTCTTAATGAAAAGACCAGACATGGGAACAGCATTCACCCTATTTTCTCTCTGGTCTCTGAAAATAAAGTCTTAAGAGAGCTAGCAGAATGTCAAAAGATTCCCCCCACATAGAAGCATATGTCCCTTCTGTCCTAGAGACAGTTGGTCTGTTGATAGTAATGGAGAGCATTTTTCTTTAAGAAGAAAACGTATTAAAAACTAGTTAATTTTCTAGTAGTTATTTTACTAGCACTAAGTGTGTGCTAGATAAAGCTGGAGTTTTCTGTGTGAGATTGCTCTTCACTTTGCCCAACTCACTGGACACTCAGCAAAGACAAACCGGAAGAATTCTGTTCCCTCTGTTATCACCAAGAGACCAGACTCTTACTTTGCAAAGTGTGAATGGAGAACCTTTGTACAATAAGCATCAAATTAAGTTTTGCTCTCTTCCTTGCTGCCCTTTCTCCAGAGAGACTCTTAGAGAGTCCCTGCTAAATATTAGCAGTCTTCCTCGGGGTAGGCTACACCCTGCCACTTTTATTATCTCTAAGTTCTTTGTGGGATATGTGTTGCATGTGACCCACGGTCCTCCTCGTACTCTCTCCTGGAGGCACACAAGGCAGAGCCTTGCTGCATTGGCCTCTACCTGGGTACGCGTCCGCCAGGCAGCCCGCACTGCCCACTGCTCCGTCCGTGCCGTGAATCAGTGCCAGAGCCCTGGGAGTGTTTATTAATGTGGAGTCCATGTGTACGTTTAAGCAGCTGGGCACATTCGCAGGTAAGGAAGCTGCCGACCATCACTATTTTCCCCCTCACTGGACCTTTGCAGGTGAGAGTGGTGCTGCTGGACTGTGGACTTCAGCCTCAGTGCACTTTGATCAATGATAGAATTTTCCAAAGCCCTGCGCTGTGCCCCGTCCCCCGCCCCTCTGGCTGTCATGAGAGTCCTGGCCTTCTGAGGGTCCTGCCTTCTCAGCTTCTGCCCTACTTCTGCCTAAGCTGCCCTTTCCTGCGTGTCCTGCAGTGGACTTGGCAGTGCTGTCACCAGCGTTAGAGGGAAGTAATTGCTGCCCAGGCCAGACCTCTTTTTTCTCTGTACAGGCTGCTCAGAATGGGGAAGTAGGGTTGGGTCTAATTGATACATTCAGATGCGTGAGTACTGTTCATTTTGCCCCTTTTAGCGAAATACTGATTGGATCCAAGGCCACCAGAATTGGTGCTGTTCCATTTGGTATCATTCCTTATGCTAGTGCTCTACAAGAATGGAGAATAACAAATGGAGTTTGATACTGTGTGCTCATCATCCATTTTATTGATACCACTGAGCAGAACGCAACGAAAATTCTATGGCATTTCAGGACTGCAAAAGACAAAACAGCTGACTGTCCCCTGTTTGAGAGCATTCCTTGCTATGTTTGAGACAACTGCTAGTCAGAGTCCTGAGGAAATCCAGTTTGAATTTGCAAACTGTTTAAACTCATACTAAACTGTTTCATTCCTCATAGAATTTCACCATTAGTTTTGTAGGTTGGAAATTCTTGCTTTGCTCAAAGTAGCCCTTGCCTTGGACCCAGAAGGAGTGTACTGGCTTTTCAAATTCAAGCCATGTGATCTCTTAGCCTAGACACAGTGGTAGAAGAGGACTTTGTGAGGTTGCGGAACTGACTTCTAACTGGTCAGAAGTCTGCAGAGGGAGCCTGTGGGGCTCTGGAGGGGAGCCCTTCTGCAGTAGTTCTCCCTCCCAGAGAGGTGCTCCCTAGCGCCCTGGGGAGGGGCTTCCCTGGGGAGGGGCTTCCTGGGAGGAGTCCTGGGTGGGGGACAGAAGGCCACTTGCTAGCTACAGTGTCTCACCCTCTCTCTGATTCACCCTGGATATACATGAGACAGACCCGAAGACCGAGTGGCAGTGGCATCACAGTGGTGGGTGTCTTAGGATGCCTTTGGGTGACAGCTCTGTGGATGTGTGCCTTTTGCTCCTTGAGCCTTCCTAGTCTTTGCAGACCAGGAAGCTGGTGTGGCCGAAATTCCTTATGCTGTGGTGACGTCACCTCTGGGCTGTGTGTGGACACAGTGGGGAGAGGCAGGACTTGCTGAGCCGTTTAGGGCCCTTCCATAGGCACCGTGAACACTCCAGCCAGCCTGAGGGTAGCAACAGTCAAGCCAGCCAGCAGCCTCTGGAGCGTGTTCAGTTGGGGAAGAAGATAGATGAGGATCGCTGTGTGGGGCCCTACGTGTAGCACCCTGGGCCTTGTGTCAGGCTTCGGGGACAGGCGCCGTCTGTAGTGAGATGAGCAAGAGCACTGAAGTTACACAGCTCTATTTTTGAATTCACTTATGAGCTGTGTGACTTACAGAAAGCTATTTAATCCCACTGACCTTTGTCCATAAAATATCCAAAAATAACGCGTGGCTTGCCTGGATGAGAGAGGATCTATTCAGAGCCTCTGGCCGGTCGAGCCAGGCAGTAGGCATTGGCGAGTGGCGGCACCTCCCTTATGTGCACTACCGTCCTCCGATCAGGGAATATGTGCCTGAGGCTGTGATCTGGGCATTAGGGAGGCCCTCGGGGGACAGAGGAATCAGACCGGGCAGTGTGGTGCTCACAAGCACGCGGGGGCTGCAGACAGGCAGGGCTGGTGGGTGGCGGGAAGGTCGGAGGACCTGAGCGGATACAGAAGGGCTCCCTGAGCCAGGCTGGATTCGGGAGACTTCTCCAGTTTGCATTTCACTAGTTTTGGTGAGCTATGTCAGTTACCAAGTAAGGACAGGCAGAAAGTGTAGGTGATTTTCTGTTTTTTTGTTAACAGCATCAAAAACAATACTATATTTTAATTAAGCACATTCATTCTAACAAGTTTAGAAAACTGGTGAGGATGCCTTCATAGGGACAAAGTATTGTAAGATGTTCCCAAGAGAAATTGTTTACATAGATCAAGGCCCAGGGACAGCAAACCCATGTCTTTAAGCTGAAAAGCAGTGCAATTAAACATTACTCTTCAGAGGATTATGCAATCTGCCTCTCAGGATGTAGGATTGAGTCTTCCCTGACTGGTCTCATTTGCATTGTTCTGTAAATGAAAACAACAAAAAGCATTCCAGTCCGCAGGTGCATACAGTTGTTGTTAGTTGTGTCACTGTTTCTTCAGCAATGGAGCTATTTTAATTGAAATCTGTGGGCTCGTGGAAAGTGTGCAAGAATCACAGTGGGCCTTTGGGCTGTGCCTCTCGCTAGGACCGACAGGACAATAGTAGTGAAGATAGACTCTGGTGTGCACCAGGCAGGAGCCTTAGTATACTCTGGTGTTCAGTTTAACACTGGGAGAGGTCTGTGCCCACAGTCCTTGGGTCAAGCAAGGCTGCACAAAAATGACTAAAAATGCACAGTGGAAATCCTGTGTTATGTCTTTGAAAATCATGCTCTTATTTATTTATTTGGTACAGGGGCTCACTACGTAGCTCAGACTCGTGATGATCCACCTGTCTCAGCCACCCAAGCTCTGGAATTACAGGCGTGTGCCACCACACCCAGTTCCAGTTGCTCATGCAGTGAACCTGGAACTGGGAGCATGCGGTACTGGGGATCGAACTCTGGTCCCTGGGCTTGCCAGGCAGGTACTTAGACCACTGAGCTATCTCCCTAGCCCCTCTTATTATTTTTGAATTGCATTTCTATCTAAGACATTTAAAATAGTTTCTGCAGAGGAAATTGGTATAGAATTAATGAACTACATCTTACTGAATGTTAAGAATATAAAAAAAAAATGTTTCCTCCAACATACACTTTAACTTCTCAGCAAGGTAACTCGGGTTGGAAAGGCTCACCTTAAGCTAAACCAAATCCCCAGGCGTGCCTCAGGTTATATGCTAATGGCATATCAGCAGAAAGGGGTTGAAATCTTGCTAACTTATAGTGAGGCTTTGGCTGTATCATTAGAGATTTAAAAGAGGTTGGGGTTGGGGGGTGCTGATTCCTCTTGTGCTCCTCCTTGGTGGGGTTCTGGTGCCCAGCGAGACTTTGCCGAGACTCCTTCTTGAGTTCAAACTCCTTCAACCTTCCTTCATGAGATCATAAGCTGCTTAAGGCACCTTCGTAGGGCTGGCTAGATAGCTCAGTGGATCAAAGTGCCTGCTTAGGCAGGCCCAGGGCCCCAGATTTGATTCCTGGCCTGCACAGCAGGCATGGTCCCTGGCCACCCCTGGGCACGTTGAGATGGTGACTGAGACTGGGCTTGGAGGTGCCAGCCTGTAATGCCAGTGCTTGGGAGGTTGAAAAAAGGAAGGATCACTATCAAGTCTGATCTGTATCACGAGGCCCTACAGACCCTGTACTAAACACATAAAAAAAACCCAAAACCAAAAAACCATGCCCTTATCTGGTTTCTGTTTTGTTTTACTTTCTCTCAAGACAAGAGCAATTTTCATGTTACGTTGTTTAGGCGAAATAATG
Organism: Ctenomys sociabilis; assembly: GCA_004027165.1. Classification (NCBI taxonomy): domain Eukaryota; kingdom Metazoa; phylum Chordata; class Mammalia; order Rodentia; family Ctenomyidae; genus Ctenomys; species Ctenomys sociabilis. Next base: position 100,584 of record PVKA01002344.1, read on the forward strand.
AATTTTTAGAAGGAATTCTTTTAAACCGCAGGTTTCACTTTTGTGAGGGTTGACACCATTGGGTTTTATAAAGCAGCGTTAATATTAGTTTTTATCCATTCTAGAAAGCAAGGTTGGAAAAGTATGCCTGATTCCCAACAAGTAGTTCCTGTTAACATTTTGTGCATAATTTTCAGTGTTTATGCACAGATACTACTAGATAAAAATCCTATCAATGGGCACACTAATTTTTTACATTTTTTTGCCATTTTATGACCATGTTTGCAAATCATCAAGTATATAATACAAAATTTTAACTTCACTTGTAGCCTCTAAAGTTGAAAATTCATCCCATTGCAACCCTTCTTTGCTGTGCTCAGCAAGCCTCAGCCTGGGAGGCTGTCTCTAATAGTAAAGGTGGAATCAATACCTGCAGAAAGCATTTAGTTCTTCTACCTCATTTACATGAGATGTCAGTTGAAACATGTGATGGACAGCTAGAGTCCATTATTTATTTCGTTCATTAATAGAGAGTCCCAGTTGGCTACATAGTATGCCGGAACCGTCACCCTCTCCATCAAAAAGCATTAATTAAGCACATAGTTGACCGAGCATCCCATGATCAATAGAAATACTATACTGGATAATCCCAGCCTGCAGAGATTTACAGCTGCACGTAAATGAGCTCCTAGTTTTACTCCCTCAAATATATGGCTCTGGGTAACAGGGCCAGAACTGCACCCAGCTCATCACACACAAGTCAGCGTTGGCTGAAATGAATCACAGTGCAGGCTCAAGCTGGGAGCTGTGTTCTAGAAATTCAGTATTGAATCAAAGTACTACAGAGCTCCAGTCCACTCATGCCAACAGCCAGGTAATTCCTTGTACGACATTTGGGTGAACCACTAATGTGCTTTATGGTGTCATGCTGGATAAAACATTACTTCCACTGAGTATGCACTTTTCTCCGTGTTTTAAAGTATGGAATGGGTGGGTGATTGCTAATTGTGAAAGCGTCGTTACCAACCTGAGTCAGTTGAATTTACTGAGAGAGTGGGCTCAAAATAACGGGAGTTGTTTTAAAAAGACAGGGCAGCATTTCTTCATGGTTTTGTTTTTCCTCTGTATCTCACTATTTGTGCTTTTGTAAATGTGCCAAAAAAAAAAAAAAAAAAAACAAGAAAAGCAAAAGAAGATTAGCAGAGCACGTGCCATGCAGCCGCTGGGCCCAGGAGTGCCCTTCACTTCCGAATCCTGTCGCAATTGCTTTAATGCCTCACTGTAAAGTCTGCAGTGTCACTTGAATGAAGATATGACTGTGTGCAGGAAGATATTGCTGATTAATACGTGGAAAATTTCTTCTGTAAAATTTTTTGTGAAAAAAGGGACCACAGGATTTTTCCAGAAAGCATATGAGAAAGATATTATAAACCAAAAGTCTATGAATTCTGCAGATTAAATATAAATACTAAAATACTTCAGGCCCAGTGGGATAGCTTGCAGACTGAGCGCCTGCCTCTGCAGGTGCAGGGACCTGACCGGGTTCAGTCCCGGGCACACATGCCACACCAGCCCTGTCCCCAGGCTCGCTGCACTGGCCATGGAGGCCCAGCCTGCTGCCACACCTGTCACCCCAGCACTGAGGAGGCCGAAAACAGGAGATGCCTTGGAGTCTGAGCTCCATGTGAGACCCTGCACCAAGTACATAAAATTAAGAAAAATAATTTTATTACAATTAAAAAGAGTAATTAAATGAGAACTTATCATTATGAATCAGGGGTTTGTATGAAAAATCATATAACCAAAATGTAATAAATGTAAAATAGAAAAATTACCAATTAGCACATGCATTTACTTGTTTTTTGCAGCAACCAAGGGAGAGCAATACATTCTCACCATGTTATTATCTTTAAAAAATAATGTTGCTAGTGGACAAAAAAAGAAATAAAGGAGGTGGGATGAGGTGATGGCTCAGAGGAATAAGCGCTTCCCTGGCAAGCACAAGGGCCTGAGTTCAATCCCGGGTTCTGCCAAAAATGAAAAAAAAAAAATGAAATGGAGGAGGCACTGCATGACTCCAGGTCAACTGACAGCAGCAGCTGAGGTGCTCGGAGGAGGTGCTGTGCCATGCAGTTTTCCACATGTTTCTTCTTCCTTTTTTTTTTTTTTTGGCAGAACTGGGGATTGAATTCAGACCCGTGCACTTGCCTGGGAAGTGCTTATTCTACTGAGCCATCGCCCCAGCCCCTGTTTTCTAGGTTTAATGCTTGGTTGTTTTTCTTGTTGTTGTTTTTCTCTGATGAATTTGCAAATGCATGATGTGTGAGGTTTGGTGAAGTCTCCTTGACTTCCTGACATTAAGTGAGCACAATGACTCTCAACCCTTTTATTATAATAGAGTGCTCCAAGGGGGCGTGTTCAGTAGAGGCTGCTGCTCTCCCTGTATTCTGAGATCAGTCATCGATCCTTTTCTAGAAAAGGAACCTCAAAGTCTCTCGTTGGAGCCCTGGGAAGTGGACGTGTATTTCTTAACCGCTGTGAAATGCCCTCAGCTTCGTGTGATTCATACTAACAGGTTCTAAATCGAGACCACGATTCCTGGAGTTGGCCTGGAAAGAGTTTTGAGGACCTAAAGCTCGACACTTACAAAAGTGAAAGAAGTAGAACATTTCCCAATTTTCTGGGACTTCTGAAGTAATTGGGGTGAGGGAAAATGAACAGCATTGGTGAAACAAGATGAATGATCACATGAAGTCAAATGAAAAGGTGTTAAACTTCACTTCTAGTTTGAAGTATACGCAGATTCCAAATTGAGATTAAAAAAAATTGATATACCTAATTATAGTTCTTCAAATTAAGATGGGTATATCTCTACTTAAGAAAACAATAGAGGCGCAAGGAGGTGGCTCAGTGGAATAAACGCTTCCCTGGCAAGCATAAGGGCCTGAGTTCAATCCCCGGCTCTGGCAAACAAAAACAAAACAATGTTATCAAATACTGTAAAGAAATTCGAGTATGTAATTAAATAAAGTAATCTCAACACATGCAAAAGCCAATATTCTTCGATTCATATGCTCATAACTTCTTTCAAATCAATATTTTTTCTTGTATTAAAACTAGACTACCAGTAGGGTAAAATTTGGTAGGAAATAGTGTTAATTTTCGAGATTCACTTATGTATTTAAAGTAAGCCATTTATTTTCAACAGTGATGTTGACCCTTTAGAGACAGAGCGCTCACCCTGCAGCACAAACCCGCTTACTGTTTGCAAAGCGCCAGTACTGTGAGGAAACCTGCCCGCTGAGGTTTTAGTTTAAAAGAAACTGCTCAAGTTCTTGGCCCGCATGCTGACAGAGAGGGTTGTGCATGCTCTGTGTGCCATTTGCTCCATGGGTTTGGCACTGTTTTAGGAAAATGTTGGATATGCAGAAAAGTTTTAAAGACAGTGTGGAGCTCCTTTGTACCTCACATACATTACCTTGTAACATCTTGTGTTAACCTGGTGCACTTGTTATAATTACTGTTATGGTTGTGTCTAGTTATACCCCCAAAGCCTCATGAAGTCATGGGGCAGCAGGCTTCTAGGCTTTGTGATTAATTCATGATCCAATGCTGGGATTATGGGTATGAGTGCTGCTGGGTGTGAGTGCTATATCCCCCACTGCCCCCGGGGTATAGCCGCTGCTCCTCCTTTTCGCTCTTGCTGTTTGTCTGATTATCCACGAACAGCTCCCCTCTGCCATGAGCTACCCTGCCTTGGAGCCAGCTGAGTATGGATTGAAACCTCCACAAACTGTGAGCTAAATAAGCCTTTCCTTCCTTAATTCTAGATGTTGGGTATTTTGTCCCAGCAACAAGAGAAAAGTAACCAGGACAACCTTCATGTTATCCTCTCAACAGTGTTGGTGTTTAAGTTCACATTTATTCGTGCTGTAGTTTTCGTCTATCTGGAATCAGTTTCCAATATTGGTCCTAGGCCCTAGGTTACTTTGTTTTCATGTCTTCATCCGCTCTTCTTTCTTGTTGCAGTTTCTCTGATTGTCTTGGTCTTTAATGACCTTCACAGTTGGAGGAGTACTTTTGAGATATTCTGTAGAATCTCCCTCCCTTGAGGCATGTCTGATGATTTTATAATGATTAAACTAGCTGTTCTCGTGCCAGTGGTATAAATACATGACATCGTTTACCATTTTGAGGTTTATCTTTTTTTTTTTTTTTTGATATTGGGAATCGAACTTAGGACCTTGTGCTTTGCAGACAGGCACTGAAACCTTGAGATTTATCTTGATCAGGTTGAAGAGTGTGTGTTGGGTTTTTTCCATAGTAAATGTTACTTCATCTTAGCCTTTTGGTTGCTTGATGGCTTTTTATTGTTCTCAAAGTGCCCCCATAACTTGGCATTCTCACCTGCAACAAATGAGAGTTCCTTTTCTTTACCCTTAGTATTTGCTCTTCCTTGGTTTTCCCTCCCATTCTAACACAGTGGCATCACTGTTCAAGAGTTTAATCTTTCCATAATTTTGTTCATAAACCAAATTGGACAAGAACCAACTCAGATTTTCCCCTAACATCAATATTGAACCTAACTACTGAATTTGATTTAGTTCTGGTCCAATTGGGTCAGCGATCAGAATTGTGGGAAAGAATTCAGTTTGTCAACTGAGGTACCCTGTAAGTGTTTAGTGGTACATTGTTTTAAATTGCAAATGATAATAATGTCAAACAATGTTTTGATCTGTCAATCAAATCAATGACAATGCTGAATATCTTTATTTTAAATTTTTATATACATGTTTCCAGTGCATAGCATTTATCTTCCTTGTATGAAATGGGGACATAGCACATCATCGTGCTTTTTAAATTTACTTCCTCTCCCTTTATTTATCCCCCATTTAAGAAAAATCTGACTCTCTGAGTTCTGTTCTATTTTATTTTGTTCTTCAGTATAATTTGGGTTTCTCACATAGGTGAAATCAGTTTTGCTTCATGTTGTCCTCTCAAGGTTGAGTAGTGCAGCGCTGTGTGTAGGTGTTGCAGGCAGTGAGAGAGGGCCTGGCCCTCAAAGGAGAGAACACAGGAGATGAGATCTCTAATAACTGTGGGAGGGACAGATGCTGCCACCATAGGCCAGACCTAAAGACCAGAGATCAGACAGTGCTGCCCTCCTTAAAGACTGGCATCCGAGGTTGGTCATCACCCTGAGGGACCAGAAGAATCATTAATCCATCTACTACCAGATGGCTACCTGTCCTATTCTGCATTCACGCCTGCTTGCTATGTGACTTGCTTCCCCATTTGGTCCCGGGTTTAATCAATTTTACTTGCGCAGTGGTGCTTGTAATCTCATTGGTGGACCATAGTTTTGTCCCACCTCATGCCCATCTAAGTGACTTCCCATGTTCTCCACCACCTCAGACCCACCTCACCGCATGGCTTTACTCTAGAAAAGTCCCTGGAAGAGATAGCTTCCTAGGGACAACCTGCTTGGGACCCCCTCCTGTCCCTCTCTCAGACAGGAGCCTTCTTTCCACCAATATATTCTGTTCATAACCTCCGTTTGTTCCTAAAATTCTTTTTTTTTTTTTTTTTTGTCTTTTTGAGACAGGGTCTCACTGTGCAGTTCAGGCTGGCCTTAAGCTCACTTTGTAGCTCAGGCTGGTCTGGAATTCACAACAATCCTCCTGCCTCAGCCTCCCGAGTGCTGGGATTACAGGCCTGCGCCACCACGCCCAGCTCTAAAATTCATTCTTTGGTTTTAGAGAACACGAATTCACCCAGGTCAGGTCACGAGATAATATTTACCCTGTATCATCTGGAGGTTCCCTGTATCATTTAGAGGTCACCCACCCGAGATCAGTTTTTCTCCTTATATAATCAGCACCACATTTTCTTTATCCAGTCATTTCTTTCTTTTTTTTTCATTTGTGTATTTGGTACAGGGTCTCACTGCACAGCTCAGACTCATGGTGATCCTTCTGTTTCACCTCCCCAGTGCTGGGATTACAGGCGTGCACCACCACACCAGGACTCATTTGCTTGCTTGGCAACCCCTGTGGGTGGGGCTGTGGCTGCATTTGGGTTCAGAGATCAAAACTTGGTCTCTGCAATTGCCAAAGGAGGCACTTTGTCTGCTGAGCTATCTCACTGGCCATTCATCTCTTGATATGGATAAGGATGTAGTGTGCTTCCAAGATTCAACTAGTACAAGTGGTGCTACTGTAAACATGGATATGTGTATGTCACTATAATATGATGCACTTAACTTGGTTGGGATGATACCTAGAAGGGAAACAGCAGGGTCAAATGAAATTTCTAATTTTAGTTTTTTGTTTTTTTTAAATTTTAGATAGGGTCTACAGAGCGTTCAGGTTCTCACTACTAGATCAAACTCTAGTGATCCACCTGTTTACAGCCTTCCAAGAGCTGGGATTACAGGCATAGGCCACCATGCCCAGCCTCAATTGCTGTCTCAGCATCCCCGGGGGTGGGGCCAGCGTGACAGGCTAGGGGATCGAATCTATGCCTGCTTGCAGGTGCTTTAATCCTCTGAGCTATTTGGCTGGCCCTTTTCTTTTAGTTTTTTGAGGGATCTCCATACTCACTTTCCTAGTGCCTGTACTAGTTTACATCCACATCACAGTGTTCAAGGAGTTCTTTTTCCCCAAAGCATTGCCAGCATTTGTTATTATTTGATTTATTTTATTTTTAATTTATTTCAAATAGTTGAATGTACGTGGGGTTGCTTCTGCATCCTCTGTTTTGTTTAACTGGTCCCTATGTCTTTTCTTCTGCCAGTACCATATTGTTTTTATCATCGTGCTTTGCAACAACCTCAAATACAGGATTGTGATGCCTCCCAAGTTACTCTTATCACCCAAGATTGCTTTTGCTATTCTGGTTTCTACTGGTTCCATATGAATTTTGTTCTCTCTAGTTCTATAAAAATGCTAGAAACTCAGTTCAATTGATTCTTTTTTTATGTATTTAGTACAGGGTCTCACTACATAGATCGGAGTCAGTAATTCTCCTCTGTTCAGCCTCCCAAGTGCTGGGATTACAGGTGCGTACCACCACGTCCAGTCCCAGTGTGTCCCTGCCGTGGGGTGGGGCTGGCGCGGCACTCCAGGGATCAAACCCCAGTCCCTGCATCTGCCTAAGCAGGCACATTAGTCCGCTGAGCTATCTGGCCAACCCTTTAAACCCCTCATTCTTATTTGTAGCTTTTTAATGGAATTCAATTTTTTTCTGTGCTGGTCATTCTTGTTTTTCATTGCTTTATGTAGCTCCGCTAGTTTTTGTTAGTGTGTTCTCTAGACTCGTTGATTATTTTCTTTATTAGGCCCAGTATCTGTTTATTTGCATTTTTTGTGAGCTAGCTGAACGTCTTATTGCCCTGTTTTGTCACCTCCCTACACCAAGCTGCATAGTTCAGGTCCGTGGGTTTTGGCTCCCTCCCCTTTGATGTTCCATGTCAGCTTTAGGGAAGTCACAAAGTTTGGAGATATATTATTGGTCTGTCCCCACATGTTTCAGTTTGGTTTGTACTGGGGCTTGGACAATTGCAATGAAAAGCTCTCTCTCTCTCTCTCTCTCTCTCTCTCTCTCTCTCTCTCTCTCTCTCTCTCTCGGAACCGGGAATTGAACTCGGGCCCTTGCATTTGCCAAGCAAGCGCTTATTCTACTGAGCTATCTCCTTGCACCGAAGAGCTTTGCTTCTCATGTGGAAACCTTTTTCCTCAGTGTCTACCTTTCAGTGATATTCTCTGGGTGTGGTTGACTATTAGCCTTTGCCTCTTTCCTAGGATTCAGCCACCTTTGTTTATTTTGGATGGGAGGGTGCAACATATTTTACCAGTACCAAGTTCTCCAAGAATAGACCACTATATTGTTAGTAACTCCAAAGCAATCAAGATATTGGCATCCAGAGAAAACCTGTTAGTAGCAACTGTTATGTTACTTTATCTATAGCAATAAATCAGCATCAACTATAGTGTCAAATACAAACTGAATATTGATAAACCTTAAGAACTAATAAGGTATCGCCTTAACTATAGAAAAGAGGTCTAGCATTATAGTATGAACACAAGACAAACCAAATATTGATTTATTGTTGAGTTAAAGGAAATATCTGTGAAATGGAAGTTTATCTCTACCAACAATAGAACAGTATTCTGTTCTATTGGTAGCATAAAGTTCATCACCTACCTAGAGATTCCCAAAGCTTAGTAGTTATGCTAGTAAAAGTAGTAAAGAAAACAGAAGAATAGAAAAAGCAAAATTTGAAAAAATTATGAATGAGACATGAAAAGGAACAGTAAAAAGTGAGATGGGTCCTATTGAGGAAGAGGAAATTAGTAGTTTTAGAGAACAGTCACAAAGAAGGAACAAGAAAAAGGAGAAAAACTGAACAGCAAAATACAGGAAATAAAAACAAGATAAGGAAGAAGGGCCGGCCAAATAGCTCAGTGGATTAAAGCCACCTGTAAGCAGGTGCAGGGGCCAAAGGTTCAATCCCTGGGCTTGCCTGCTGGCCCCACCTCTGGGGGATGCTGAGATGGCAATTGAGACTGGGCGTGGTGGCACCTGCCTGCAATCCCAGCTCTTGGGAGGCTGTAAACAAGAGAATCTGTAGAGTCCAATCTAGTAGTGAGACCCTGAACACCCTGTAGACCCTTTCATAAAAAAATTTTTAAAAAGAAGAAAGAAAAATGTTGAAAGGAAGAAAAACAACTAAAAAGGAAGGTTAGAACCCCAAACTCTCAAAAGACCCAAGTAAAGAAAAATAAAAATAATTTTAAAAGGGAGAAAACTGGATTCAAATAAAAAATATTGCATATTTTTGAATGAGTGAGATGTTTTTCAAGATGGGGGAGTATGCCAAATGGACCCCTGGTCTCGGTGCTGACAGTTGCTGAGTCTGGTTGCTCTTCTCCAGGTACTGCCTTGGCCCAGTGGTTAGTCCTTGCCTCGGTTGTCCCAAGCCAAGAGGAATCTGAGGCCAAAATGTGGAGCCTGCTTGGCCCTAGTGAAGGAACTTGCCCCTGTGTGGTGGTGGGGCAGGGTGCATGCTTCCTGAACTTCTTTTCCTATGCTTATTTTCCATCTCTGTATATCCTATGGTGAAATGACCAAATATTTGGGTTGAATGTTTTCTTTTTTCTTATTGAGGGGTTGTATGGTTCATATACAATACTGGGTATCAAATCTAGGGCCTTTAAATAATGGAGGAGCAGGGTAGGGTTATATCTTGTGATCCTTGAGCTTCATACTGTTAGGGTGCTTTGATTGCTGTTGTTTTAAGCATTCTGTCTATAACCACATTTATTTTCTGCAAATAAATGTTCTATGTATTTTAACACAGCTTAAGTATGATTATCAACTTCATAATTTTACAATTTTTTTTTTTTTAGATCACGACCCTACTTTTATAAGTAAGTAAGTCAGGAAAGAGGATACAGTGAGGATAAGTATTAAAAGTTAAATTATTACAGGTTTAAATTAATAGGAAATGAGGCAGAAACTTTCAAGGACATTGTCTCCTTAACACCCTCATTCTTTGATGATTCAGGCTTTAAAGACATCAGAGGTGTCCCAGAGACTTTTTTTGTGTATTCAGTATTGTAAAAAATACTACTTTTGGATGTCTTACTTTCTTGTTGCTGGAGCAAAATACGTTCCAAAATTAAAGGTGGAAAGGTTTATTTCAGTTCACAGTTTATAGTGGCTTCAGTCCACTATAGGCTTGGCTGGCTCCCGGGCTGGTTGGCATGACAGAGGGGCATCACAGAGGAGAAGCAGTCCATGGCAGGCAGGCAAGGCAGTGAGCACCACCAGCAAGTTCAGCTTTTTTCTGTCCTTTTCTGTTTCATCCAGGCTTTAAACTTATTGATTGGTACCATCTATGCCCAGGGTGGAGCTTGTCTTGTCTACATTTTCAATCCCAGTATCAACCCTTAAGCCACATTCACAGACCCCTAATCCAACTCTTCTAAGCTCTTCACCTATGACTGTATGAGGCTTTGGGGAACATCTAGATACAAGCCATAGCCTGTATGGAGTTAAATTTTTGTTTTACTCCAGACTCTTAGTGTTAGATTCTGTTTTGTATTTTTTTCACCAAAACATTCCATTATTTCTAGGAAAAAAAAGTTTTGACAACCAAAAATACCCACACTCTCTCACCTTTTCCTGGTAGTGATTGGAAAGTTCCAGGTGATTACATTTGATTCAACCAGATAATATAAAATTCTCCAATCTATGCCTATAGATTTGGATTTAAGAGCATCTTGACTTTTCTGATTTCTTTAGAATTGGGATGCTTAAATCAGTGAGAGCTTTTATGAGTTAAAATAGCCAAATGCATATCTGAGAAGAGTTAGGCTGACAAATCAAGTTTTTAATTACAAGAAGTAATCACAAACTACTTGGACATGCAGTTAAGGGATTTTTTTCCTTTGGAGGAAGCTTGTCTTTTGTATTGGGTCCCCCACACTCTTTATAGACATATTTTCTTTGTATTCTGTGCTCTGTAACTGTTTTTTTTTTTTGTTTTTGTTTTTTTTTTTTTTTTTTTTTGGTGGAACCTGGGATTGAACGCAGACCCTTGTGTTTGCCAGGGAAGCACTTATTCTACTGAGCCATCTCCCCGGCACCTTATAACTTCTTTCCGTGAATATGGAAATTAATTTCAGTTAATGAAGTTTTATAGCCTTCTAATAGAATTTTAAAGAAATGTTAGTTTTGCTTGAGATTTGACTTAACTAGACATCTGATCTCTTTTACCTATCAAATCCCAGACCTCTGTGACCATTGCCATAATTTTACTAGTTGAGAATTAATAAAATAAAACCATATGTCAATTCTTAAAACTACTTAGAATTTAAAATATAGAAAATATATCTCAGCTAGTATCATGAGAATTTTTTTGATTTTCTTTTTTAAGCCTTGTAGCCACCAGAGAAACAAACATTTGGAAAGGTCAGTCCTGAAAGCCTATGGAAGAACTGAGTTGGCAGGACAGAATCTTGCACGTGAAATTTAACCAGACTTAGAAATATACTTTTAGCCCAAAAGTATTACAGTGTTTTTAAAATAACACTTTTACATGTTTCTGAAGCGCCTACTTCCTGATGTCTCCGATTGTTCATTTGCGGGGATCCCTTGCTTAGTTACAATATATTGTGCTGGAGGCTAGATGGAGTGTTACTTTTCTTCCTGTGTATCATTTTAACTTGAAAATGGGAAAGTATAGTACAACTGTTTCCTATTTTATAGATTTGTAGACTGAGACTGTCAGTTTCGTAGGCTGAGCTTCCAGAGCTGGACCTCTACTGGACTTTCTATTCCACCATTTCAGTACAGTTCACAGGAGACACTCACACTAGACAGCATTTTATCTGTGTCCTACTTTGGTTCCCACTGGCTCAGCAAATGCATAGTGGAGAGCACCCACATGCTAGGCAGTGCAGCTTGGGGCCCCCCTCCAGCCTAGTGGGAGAGGTGGTGCAGGCTTGCGTGCAGGACACGGGTGCCCAATCGAGGCACAGAGCATGCAGATGAGGCATACAACAGTGCTAGGAGCAAAGAGATGAAAGGTGGGTGGGTAGGGAAAGGTTGTCCAGAGGGGCTTGACCTTCAACTGAGTTAAGAGTTTGCCAGACATATGTGAGGATATTGCAAGGTGAGAGATGGTGATGGGTCTAAAAAATGGCCCCTAGATAGTTCCATGAGTACAGCAGGTATACGGGACATACTGAAAAGTAAGAGAGCTGAAGCTTCTCTGGTTACGAAGTTCGGACTTAACCCTGTAGACCAAAGGAAGAAATTTGAAAGGTTATTAATAGAGAAGGAACATGATCAACTTCGCATTTTAGGTGAGTCCAGCAAGAAGGACTGAGTTGTGATTTGTGAATAGCTGCCCCGGGATGCTTCTGCACACCTGTGCAGCTGCCGTGTATTAGCTCCCTACGTGTGCCTTGGCACGCTCACATTCTCTTCCCTGTGCCCTTCGTCCTTTTCTTGTATTCCTGCCTGCCTTATCCATACCGAGTTTGTAGATGTGACTAAGTGCAAGACAATGAAAAATGCTAAAGCAGTTAAGGTAAATGTATTGCTGTTGCCGTTGCTTTTCACAGCCAGGATGTCGTGTACATTTGCAGAGAGCTGGCTCACTGAGGGAGGAGCCGGAGACTGACTGCAAGGTCAGAAGGCAGTGCGGGAGCACAGATGCTTTGTTTGGAAGTTTGTATTAGAAAGGAAGGGGTTAATCATAGAAGAGTAGAGGGTGCTCTACCTAAGGGAGGCTGAGACGAGAGACCTCAAGCATGGAGAAAGTCGAGGTGGGGTTGCTACCAGTAAGGGAAAGAAGGAGGGTGTTATTCCTCACTGTAATAACAGAAATCAGGGTTGGGGCTGAGTATCAGTGAGGTAAGGTTGTCCTTGAAGGAAGGGGCAATGGCTGGAGAAGGCTCACTGCTTGGGCTTTAATTGTTCTATGAAGATCTGCCACTAAGAATAGCAGATTTGCCAGTGAAAAAGAAGGCTGAGGAACAGACAAGGTTTGAGCAAGTGTTTACATGGGAGAGGAAGGAAAAGTCACCAGGTCTCTGCATGAATCCTGCCATGACCTACCTAGGATAGATAATACCATCCACCCAGTGCTGGAAGAGGGAAGGACCCTGGGCTGACCAGAGACCGGGTCTGATTGTATAGTGTAGTGAACACAGATAAGTGGACGGGGGACTTGCAGCTTGCGAGGACAGCATGGAGACATGATGGGCAAGGGCATGCAGCCTGCTTAGGAACAGGCATGTAACTGGGAAGGGCCTGAAAGAGGACAAGACAGCCTCAGAGCAGAGGGCTGTGAGAACTGAAGGACTGTGTTCAGAAGGGGGGAACAGAGGTATTACTTCAGATGTAGAGCTCTGAAATGTAGATGTAAGGATGGCCGTCCAGGAGACCAGGAGGCTAAGAGATTGAGACTTATGTCCGAAGGGCCCCCAAGCCTCAGAGAGATACAGAAATTGAAAGGAAGAGAGACAACATAGAACTCAAAAATCTTAAGTGAATGATGGAACCATTTTCCAAATGGGACTAAAAATGGAATGGGGAATGTGCTCCTCATTAGAAGCTTCTTTTTTCATTAAAAACACTTAGAAGTAAGTCTTAAAAATTTCATTTTAATCACAATTCCTCTCAGTGGGTTTCAGGATTTTGTTGAAGGTCAAAGGTGTCCAAAAGTAGAAATCTGCTGAAACTTATTTTATTTTGTGGCCAGTTCAGCACGCCCAGGGCATGGGGCTGGCATGGCATGCAGTGCTGGGACCAAACCATGCATGGTCCCTGTGCTAGACCACTGAGCAATCTCACCAGGCAACTGAGACTTTTAAAGCATCCTAAAAATTAGAGCTACAAATATTGTTTATCATTTGTCTTTGTTATAAGTTATTTAAAGTTCTTTTGTCTTGAATTTCACCTTACCACAATAAGACAGCTTTTACAAAAAACAGTGTGAATCCATATCTCTTACAAGAACTTTTATGTCAAGGGTATTAAGTGAGAACAGAGAGTTTTCCTCTTGTTTCCGAGCTGTTTGCCATCTGTCATCTCTGACTGAGTTGCTCTGTGTGATGCTGCTGTAGTTTCGGTCTGGACATGGGTGCAGGCTCATGTCTTCGATGCTTGGTCTCACTCTCGGGCACTGCTGGGAGACTATGGCACTGTAGGAGGCAAGGCCCACAGGAAGCAGCGAGAACCCTGGGACCGTGCCGTTGAAGGAGACAGTAGTGCCCTGGCTCCTTCTCTTCTTCTCCTTGCTTCCTGGCTGGCATGAGACGAGCAGTTTACTCCAGCACATGTTTCTGTCATGATAAGACTACTCGGCACAGGCCCAAAGCAGTAGGGCCAGGTGACGGTGGACTGAAACCCCCTAAACTACAGCTCCAAGGAAATGAAGCCAAATGACCTTGTACTAAAATTTCTAAAACTGTGAGTCAAAATTAACCTTTCTTTTTTTTGTTTTTTTGCAGAACCAGGGGGTTACACTCAGGCCCTTGCACTTGCCAGGCAAGTGCTTATTCTACTGAGCCATCTTCCCTGCCCCCAACCTTTCACTATTTAAAGATGATTTGTCTCGTGTTTTGTTACAATTACAAGACACTAACAAGAGATACCAAGTTTTGGAGTGCTTCTTCCCTGTTGATTGTAGTGGTTGTCAGAAAGGAAGTGTGGCCCACTGAGGTTGTCTTGTGGACAAGAAAGATGAAGATATCTTTCTTTCCATAAACCAGGGCTGACCTATAGATCAGTTCCCTATGAGATATTACTATCACGTTATATTTTAGAAAACTCTGACCAGCCTTGTAGATCTGCTCCTGTAACTCCTCCTGGATGTGGAGAGATACCTCTGAGGCAGACAGTATCTTTTACATTTACAGTCAAGTTTTCCTCAGAAATATGCTTTAGATCATACTGTATCATTTTTATGTACTATTGCAGGTTCAAAATGTTAACCCATCTCAAATTGCTTTTTTACCGCAATTAGAAAAAAATCCTACTAAGGATATGTTTTCATTGCAGATTTTTCAAAACAAGAACTATTACTAAGCTATAAGGGATCCCAACAATCCAAGACTGAAGAGACTTTAGGTTCATCTTATGCACAAGTATGTTAAGTTGTCCTGTATACACATGGGACTTCAGTGAAGCATGACGAAAGGTGGGGCTCTACCCCTGCAACATTCTTGAATGATCTCTCTTTTTTAAAATGCATTTGGTACAGGGTCTCACTACGTAGATTGGATTCACAGTGATTCTCCTGTTTTCAGCCTCCCAAGTGCTGAGGCTACAGGCACGCTCCACCACCCCCAGTCTCAGTCACCATCTCAGTGCACCCTGGTCTGCTGAGCTATCTGGCTGGCCCAGTCTCTGAGTTTTTTAATCAGAAAAGGCTTGTAGGGATATGATTGAGAAAATAAAACATTAGCCAAGCACAAGTGCTCAATTATTCCACATTAGTATGAAAATAAAGCTGATATCATTTGGAGTTAAGATATTGTCATCAAAGATTGCTGTGGATATTATTTAACTAATGGATGAATCCAAAAGACAGGCCCAGGAACTGAGTGGAGCCAAGTTGGTCAATAACACAGGAATCATGATTGCCCATTGTATCCTGTCCGTCCAAATAACTGTTCTGCTCAGGTAGCACAGGCTGGTCACCCAAGCCTTCCCATAGATCCTACGGTTCTGGTTCTACAGGAAGCTCATTCATTTCACTCATAAGAAATCAGAGAGATTGTTATTTTTCTGTAACCAGGAACAGGTTAGGGAAATGAACAAGGCAGGTCTTCTTACACTTCAATTACAGCTAAGTATTTCTGTCACCTTGCTGCAAGGTTGGCAGAACTTACCCAGACTCTTGCTGGCCTACTACTGAATTACCTTTGTGGCAGATGTGTTGGCTGTGGAGACCAAGAACCTCATGGCCCTACTGTTTTCTTAAGGAAAAACTACCAAGTCATGTTTGAGATAGACTTTTTCAGGAGTGCCTAATGAGCTAAGAAATACTTAGGGCATAGTAGATGAAGAAAGAGAGGGGCAGATAGAGAGAGGGAGAAAAGGAAGGGGAAAGGCTTGGAGAGAAGGGTAGTCTAAAATATACCTGGAAACACACAGCCGCTTAGTACTTTCAGTGCAGCATCCTCTGACTTGAGATGTGGACCCTATGCACTACAGGCTGCACTCCAAGCGCACTGAAATACGTGCTCAAGAAAGTTTGCTGGGCTGGGCGGATAGCTGGGGGGCATAAGCACCTCCCTGGCAAGTGCAAGGACCTGAGTTCTATCCCTGGTACTGCAAAAAAGAAAAGAAGAAAATCTCAGCTAATGTCAGTACCAGCCTTGCCTTCTTGCCTCAGACCAGCTGCCCTGATCACGTTGTGCCAACCCTTCCACGCATCACAGGAAAGCACCCGGCATCAAGCGTCTTGCAATTTGCTCAGGGACATTTCCTCTCGGCTGTTAGCAAGGCTGTTCTTTAGGCTTGGCAGTGGTCAGGATGAGGGGACTCTGTTTAAAATATTCCATGGTTGGTCTCCGCATTGAGCCTGCCACCTTGAGATTAGGCCCGAGGATGTCCTCTGTGTGTGTGTGTGCGTGTGCATGCGTGTGTGTGTGTGTCTGTATGTGTGTATGTGCGTGTCTGTGTGTCTGTGTGTGCATGTGCGTGTGTCTTTGTGTGTGTCTGTGTGTGTGCATGTGCGTACGTGTGCATGTGTGTCTGTGTGTACGCGTGCGTGCGTGTGCATGTGTGTGTCTGTGTGTGTCTGTGCGTGTGTGTCTGTGTGTGTGCGTGTGCATGTGTCTGTGTGTGTCTGTGC
Source organism: Ctenomys sociabilis (assembly GCA_004027165.1). NCBI lineage: Eukaryota > Metazoa > Chordata > Mammalia > Rodentia > Ctenomyidae > Ctenomys > Ctenomys sociabilis. The sequence goes on from PVKA01002344.1 coordinate 116,941, forward strand.
ATGTGTGTCTATGTGTGTCTGTGCGTGTGTGTGTCTGTGTGCATGTCTGTGTGTGTGTGTGCGTGTGTGTCTGTGTGTGTCTGTGTCTGTGTGTGTGGATGTGTCTGTGTATCTGTGTGTGCGTGTGTGTGTGCATGTATGTGTGTGTGCGCACGCACGCTTTTGCCTTGAACCCTCCTGTTGGCCTGTTTCTAGGCAGATTCTGTGGTCATCGAGTTTTAATTCTCTCTCCCAGGCAGAGCTAATAGGAGATTGCTCAGTCCTGAGTGTCACTTAAGGAAACTAAAGCCTGGAATGCTGTAGTTACCTTTGCCAGCCATGCTGACACCTTGGCATAGATAACCATGGCATCTAGGTCTTTGATGTCATTTCTTTCACCTCAGGTAGACTGGCTGCATTCATTCTCCACCTCTGTCCTCCTGGCTCCAGTATTTTCATCCCACGTCATATACCTTTAGCTCTTTTCCTCCTCTAGTCCTTTAGCTCAATTCATGGTATAATTGACAACACAGACACTTGCTTTATTTTATTTATTCTTCTAGTACTGGGTCTCACTATACAGTTCAGACTTGTTTTGATCCTCCTGTCTCAGCCTCCCCAGCACTGGATTGCAGGCATGCACGTTTTGGAGCCAGCATGGGGAGCTCGAGACCAGGGATTGAACTCAGGATCTTGTGCTTGCCAGGCAGGTGCTTTGACCACCGAGCTATCTCCCCAGTCTGGCACTTCCTTTAATAGTCAACCACAAAACCTCAGTGCTTTTGTGATCATCAACATGGGGACTGCTTCCTTGACACGGCCCACTTCCTGGTTGGTGGAGTGAGCCCTTCGCTGTGAGGTTTCACAGTAGTAGTTACGCACTCACATGGGAGGCAGCAGACTGATGTGCGGCCGTGCACTCAGTGAACAGAACGGCAGGCGGTGGGTCTGTGGCCCTAGAAGGATGTGGTTCTGCTGTACTGTACATCTGCCTGTACAGTACAGGAGAGAGTTGTTCCTTAAGGGGGTTTTCACCTAATTAGAGTTTATAAAGAAAGATGGAAACTTTAAGGTCGATGTTGAGTCTGTTGCGTACCTCAGGGGCTTCTGTGTCTTCCACAAGGACAGCAAAGGAGTCGTGGGCCTGAAATTCTGCAGTCTGAAGGACAAGCACAACACGGGCATGGTTCTCATTGCTGGGGCACCTCATTGCACAGACCTGGCTTGTGGGAACTTGGGAATTTAAGTGCTTCTGTTTTCTCCTTCGGGGCATGTTGCAGACTCCTTCTGTGCACTCATTTTCCGAGGGATCTGCTATAGCTGTGTTTAAGGCCTTATGATTTTCCCTAGAAACAGATTTCTTTTGGGATAAAAGGAATGATGTAAATGACCATTTTGTGTTATACATTAAGAGTAGACTTAAGTGTCAGAAGAAAAATTACAGTATCTTTATTGACATTACCCAGATGGGCATTCTACGAGTGTCGTCTTGTCCTTATAATTAATACACCCATTTCTCCCAAATCTTTAAAAAGAATGCCTGTAACTTTCAGATCGGGAAAAGGGAGGTCACTATTCAAAGTAAAGCCCAGAGTAGAAATTCTGGTATAAATGAAGTGGTTCTGTGTTTTTTCCTTATCAAAGATCTCTGACTGGCCCTGCCATAGGCCTTGGCTCTCTCCCTGGGTCTGTTGTGGTGGCCCCTGCATGGACCTGTCAGCCTCTTTCTCATTGCCTCTACTCCTTCAGCTTGTCCCTCCTACTGCTCTGATGTCACAAAGCTCTGGACTTCTCTGGGTGCACAGTCCCTGGCTGCTTCCCAGGCTGCTCTCAGACTGACTCCGACTCCATCCTGCGCCATGCTCTCACCTCCCATAGTCCCCTTCTCAACAGGCCTTCTTCACCTTTTCATTTGGTTGTTTTGTTGACACCTGTGCCTCTGCCAGGCACGTGCTTCCTCCTACTCACCTGTGTTGCAGGTGCCTGCTCCTGTTTTCACCAAGGATTCAGCCTGAATGCCACTTTACCCCGCACCACCCCAAAGGCCTACCCACCCCCAGCCCGAAGCAATTCTTTGACTTTAAATAATCTTTCACTTTTGTATCACTCTTGCAACATGGAGCTCTTCTGTTTGGTTTGGAAAGAATTTATCTCTGTCTACACATTTCAAGTTCCATGAAGGGGTTCATGCTTAATTATTCTGTTTTCTGTAGTATTTAAGACTTACTCAGAGTAGGGTCTGTTGACCTCACCCAGGAAGTTCAAACTTTCCTTTGAGGGTTCAATCATTGAGTCTCTGAAATAACCCAACAACAGACAAATTAACAGAAGGAAAGTCACACAGATTTATTAATGTGCACATGTGCATGGGAGACACCTGAAATATGAAACTCGAAGAAGGACCAGATGGTTGTGGCTTAAATATCCTCTTTGTAGGGGAGTGAGAAATGGGAGCAACGCAGGCAATTCTGAGTGGTAGCGAATGGTTTCTAGGGACATATAATGGGCTTGAAGAGCAAATAATTGCTTATAAATGATTCTGGCCGTAGAGTGATCCTGAAGAACTGACAGTAACACGTGTCTAAGTGTGGTGACATTTTTTGTTATATGAGTCTGATCTTCCCTGGTTCATGAAATATCATGGAGGGATTGAAGGCCCTTGTGTTCCCAGTGGAGGGCACTCAGATAAGGACTTCAGAAAGCAGGAGTGAAGTTTACCCTGCCACAGGGAGAATCAGAGAAAGCCTGTGCTTCAGAAGATGCTTTCTTTAGTTCAGAGTGCTCATCATACCGAAGTGCCACACTTGGGGATATGGTTTCCTGATGGCCAGCATTAGAGTTGCAGAATCCCTGCCTCCATCCTAGGTCACCTGAATCAGAATTCGTTTTTTTTTTTTTTTGTACCACGGATTGAACTCAGGACCTCGTATTGCCAGCCAGGAGCTTATGCCCCTGAACCATATCCCAAGCCCCAGAATTCAATTTTAACAAAGATTCCCCAGGAGATTACAAGGCACAGGACTCTGTTCAGCTCGGATACATGCAGCAGAGAATTGTGTAAAGCAGGCGCTCCACGAGTGGCCATTAAATGGTTAATGGATGGATTACATTAAGGGCTGACATTATTGCTGAGGTAAGCAAGTACAGTCGAGCACAGAGCTTCTTCCTGTGACCATTCTTAGTCTTAAAAACATGGATAGATCTTACTTTTTTTGTTGTTTGTTTGTTTTGTGGTACCAGGGATCAAATTTAGGACCTTGCACATAGGCAGGTGATTATTATGCCACTGAGCTATCTCCCTTGCCTGAGATCTTACTTTAAAACCTCTTTGTTACGTTAGATTGTCATATGTATTGTTGTCATTTTCATTCTTTTGTACCCTTGTAACATAGTGTTTGACCTTACATAAATAAGCTTAGTGAGAAATCCTGTTAATTGCGTCTAATTATAGCTTATGTGCAAATAACAATGGCTAGCATCTAAGAATAAGCATTTGCATGAGTGTGTTGTGTCACCTTATTAGTGAAGTTTTTCAGGACTACATGACAATTGAGGAGGATGTAAAGGTTAGGAGAATGTCCTTGTCATTCTGCAAGAAGATGAGTGTTTCAGTTCATACGTATTTGTTCATAACCACAAAAGGAGATGACAATGTAATATGCTGAGATTTTAAAAATACTAAAGATTTTGCTAAGAAAGTTTCCTTGGCTGTCCAAAACTGCAACAGCAGAGGCGTAGCTGTTGACGGCTCAGACCAAGGAAAAGTTCAGTCCCACCCACTGTGGTGAGCTATGAAAGTCTCTGAGGCCGCTTTTCTTGTCACATGAATTGAGGTGGTAGAATTTTGTGGGTGGAGGCCAAGAGCAGTTGATGTCCTACATGGAGGTTCACGTTAAAAAGAACTGCCCACAGGAGACTTAAGACTGCAGAATTTCTGACCAGTAATTTTTGAGGTCAAAAAGTGTCAACATCATTCGAATCTAAATCTAGCTTATATATAAGCAAAAAAGATGTTGCATATGTGCTGGATTTTCCAGAATGCAGTTTAAATTGAGGAAATAGTACTCTTTGTTTTGTTTAGACTTAATACGTGTTTGTTTCCCACCAACCATGTCGTTGCTTATGTCAGTCTACACACGTAGCTGCAGGGTTCACACTGATTCTACTTAAAAGTGTAAAATATGTGCCATCTCTTGTCTTGTTCTATTCTGTACTTGAGCCTTTACATAGTGGGACACAGATTATGTGCTGATAGATTCGTTTATTTTTTTTTTGTTTTGTTTTGTTTTTTTTTTGGCAGAACCAGAGATTGAATTCAGGCCCTTGCTCTTGCCAGGGAAGCACTTATTCTACTGAGCTATCTCCCCATCCCCATTATGATAGATTCTTTTATTTCTTCTTCATATAATAATCAGGGTGTTGTATTTTTTGAAAATTTAAATATACGTGGATAGGCAAGATTTACTTATTTATCATTTATTGTTCTTTTTTATGTATTTGGTTATTGCAGGATTTCACTATGCAGCTTAGATTCATGGTGATCCTCCTGCTTTCAGTCTCCCCAGCACGGTGATTTCAGGCCTGCGCCAGTATGCCTGGACTTAGTCACCAGCTCAGCCTGCCTCGAGGGAGGGGATGACACAGCATGTGGTGCTGGGAATTGAACTTCGGTCCCTGCGCTGGCCTAAAGCAGGCATGTTAGTCAGCTGAGCTATCTCGCTGGCCCTTATTGTTCTCTTTTGAGACAGTGTCTCACTATGCAGTTCAAGCTGGCCTCGACCTCACTTTGCAGCCCTGGCTGGTCTTGCACTCACAGCAGTCTTCCTGCCTCAATTTCCCAGGTGCTTCCAGGTGTGCACCACTTGCAGAAGCTTCTTTTTCCTAGTGTTATCTCAAAATATGAAAAGCAGTGTCAGAACTGATGTGTTTGAGAGCTGCGGGCATTACCTCGCTCTCATCTCAAGACAGAGACTAAAAGTAAATGCTGTAAGAAATAGTGGGAGTCACAGCCCAGATGACCAGAAGCTGAGCGGAGGACCTGAGGAGGCTGCAGAAGGAACTCGCAAGCAAGCTGTGCGCTGGCACCTGCAGAGGTGGGGCTGGGGGCTCATGAACCGAGGTAGAAGCTCTGCCCTGCTGCTTCTGCCTGTGTGGCCCTGATAACTGTTTTGTGCTCTCAGTTCTAGACATCCTGGTGGGTGAAGAATGATTTTTTTTTCAATTTTTAAAATTTATTTATATATTTGGTACAAGGTCTTGCTATGCAACTCTGTCTCATAGTGATCCTCCTGCTCAGCCTCCCCAGCTCTGGAATTACAGGTGCATGTCTCCATGCCCAGTTCTGGTGGCCGGCACGGAAGGTGGTACTGGGGATGGAACCCAATTCTTGCACTTAGCAGGCAGGCGCTTACACTGCGCTTACACTGCCAAGCTATCTCCCCAGACCAGAATGAATTTTAAGAGAATGCCCTTAAAATACCTGGCATAGAGATGTGAAAGTGCTACAAATTATAACTTTGAATAAAAAAGGAGAAAAAGCTATCTCATTTGACTTCTGGAGAAGTTGGCTGAAATGTTTATGATTCTTTGGAAGTAGGTTTTGGGTACAGACTGTAAAATCCAGGATTTGGGTTGGTTGTTGTCTGTCTGTGGTGCTGAAGCTCTGGTGCAGGCCTGGCACATGCTGGACAAGTGCTTTGTGCCAGTCCACAGTCCCCACCCTAGGTTCCTCAGTGTGTTATGACACTGACACCCAGCTGTCCATGAAGCGCCTGACTTGAGCCATTCTCTGAAACCCACTGGCCTTTGGTTTTGCCTGTGTAGAACCCAGATGCTTCTTTCGAATTACAGCAAACATAATACAACGTCACAAGTAAATCCGTGGCTTTCTCATGTCAACTTAACATGTTAACATGGCTTTGACGGGTTAATTTTTCTTTCTGGTCGTTTTTCTAGTAAAAAATTACAGTTTTATGAAGGAAGAAGAATGAAAGATTTTCCTCTGGTTTTCTCTTTCTAGCCCGCACAGGAGACCCCCTACCTTGCCCTGGCCCTGCAGTGCCCGTGTTACTCAGCTTTCCATGGCTGTAACAGATACCAGAGACAGTCCATTTAAAAACGGGAAAGGTTAGTGTGGGCTCAGTGAAAAATGATTTAGCCAAGGTTTGTGGATGAGTCCTATGGTTATGTACTGAGGTCAGGGGAGGAAGTGGGTGGAGCGAGGACCAAGCTGGAGAGACAGATGTTACATTTGAAGTATCTGTTAGACATCCGGGACTGCTGGCCATAGGGTTCCTCTTCCTAACCTGAGTCTCTGCTCTCAAGCTCGTGGCTTGGCTGGCTGTGCATTCTCCAGTTAGTTGCTGGGGCTCTGGCTCACAGGATGCCTAAGTGCTTGCCATTTAAGTCCACAAAATTCTTGGGGAGGTTTGCATGTGTGCTGGCTTTCTGAAGGTGGTCTACAGTTCCACTTGCAGCTTCATTTTCTTTTGCATCCTACTCTGTAAAAAGAGAGAGAAAGCAATTGGAAAGAAATGCTGTTGAAACATTCTGAAAATGGGTAGAACCAGAAATGATGCTGACAAGGGGTTTAGCAGTGAAACACGGAGAGTGTGCGCGCTGACCAAATGTAGCTCATTAGCATAAGTCATCATCCTTGATTTTTGAGCCGATCGTATCTGAGTTGGTTGACTGAACAGCTGCTTCTGTCACTGCAGCTGTGTGGTGCCCACCGAGTTTTTTTGCATGGAAGAAGCATTCCATTTGGCATGGCTTTTTCATCTGCTATTTTGTCTTAGGCTTCTTTTTCTGTTTTTGACCTGACCATAATGGTTAAGAAAAGTCTTGCTACTGGTTTTCATTTTGTTGAGCCAATATTTCTGCTTGTTTTCACTTGAGATTTTTGCCTGACGCCCACTTAGGGTTATTATTTCAAGACCCTCCCAGTCATCTCTTCTTTAAGGTTTGAGGAAAATGTTTAAAGAAACTTCTTTCCAGGTTGAGCCCAGTGTGAGGGTGGGGACCCAGGCCTACAGAGCTCTGGGCAGAAGTAAGGTGGTTCTGGAAGAGCAACAGTCTGGCTTGGTGAGGCTGGAACATGGCTTTTTGTAGAGACTGAAAGTCTATGAAATGAGATGAAAACTGAAGTACAAAGGGCAATTGATAAGCATGGTGAGGAATACGGACAGCGGTGTCGGAAGCTCAGCCCGAGAATAGGATGATGAAGTCTGTAATTTGAGGCAAAGCTACTTTGATTATCATATTAAGAACAAATGGGAGGTTGACTATAGTTTTTATTAGAGGCAGAGAAGATAATAAACTTAGTAAAGCATAATAAAGGTAATGAAATTAATAAAGAAGATCATAAACTTCCTAGTGCATTGGCTGGTGTATGTTCAGCCCTATATAAATGTGTGACACATATAGCTAAATAAATGAAAGCAGAATAATTGGTGAGGATGAGGAGAGTATAAAATTGGAGGGATGCCTTCCAAGTGGGAGTGTGCCAGCTTCTTGAATAAATGATGGATGAGAAGCAGGTGAGGTGAGCGGAGGGTGTGTGAGACCACCTGGCCATATCACCTTTTTCCCCATAATTTTATTGAGAAACAAACAGCAATGAGAATTTTTTTTTTTTTTTTTTTTTTTTTTTTTTTTTTTTTGCAAAACCGGGGATTGAACTCAGGCCCTTGCGCTTGCCAGGGAAGCTCTTATTCCACTGAGTCATCTCCGCGGCCCCTTCATGTCACCTTTGTGAGGCCCATGTACCATGCTTAGAGGGCTGGAAATAGGCTCTGAGGATTGGCAGAGACCTGGGCTGGATACACACCTTGGGAAGTCTTTGGCAAGTAGATAAGAATGAAAGAGATCATCCCAGGAAAAGACAAGGGAAGAGTAAAAATGGTCACCAACAAAGCCATACACATGAATTTCTATGATACCCATCATGTAACCACTGACATTGGAGTGTGGAGAGAACTGTCTTCAAATTCGCATTGATTTTTTGTGTCTTAGTAACATTTTCTGGCTACATGGTAAATGCCCCTGGAAAATCTTTATCATTTTCATTGTCTTAAAACAAGAATGCAAGATCTGATCACTGTGGAGGCAATGGCAAACAGTGACAGTGAAAATGCCCCAGCTAATAAAGTGCCCTCTATATTACTGATACCTCCCACAGCCACAAGTGACTTTGTTTTTTTTTTTTTTTTAATTTTTATTTTATTGAAGGACAAATATCAATGAGACAGTTTTAAGATACCTTGACAAGATGGATTTGATAAATTAATTCATTGCAAACTGTTTTCATAATGTTTTGGTGTCGTAGAAGGTGCATACATGATATTACACTTACAGACATTATTATACCATATGTCTCTTATCAGTAAATTAAGAGAGTGTAGCTGTTTGCGTATCTTGTTTTTTATACCTGAATTACATCAAAGATTCAATAATTAATACTTTTCTACCTTGTTATTTGACTAGTGCCTGTCCATAGTACTAGAAGCCGACATAGTATCCTGTGCAACGACCATTTGTGCAAATCTTGCCTCTCATAGAATTATGTAGAACCACGGCGTTATCTATCCCAACTGTACTGTCCATACACACACATCATAATTCTTCCTTTCTATACCCCTTCCTTTGTCTATACCTGTCAAAGATGGGCACTCCATTGTCATTCAGCTAACTCAGGTGCTTGAACTCAACAACACAAGACAACACATTCCACAACAATAGTGAGTTATCTGAAGAAGTTGTCGACCATAGCCATTTACAGCTCAACTTATTATTATGGCCCCATGGTGTATACTTCATTTTTATACTTTTCTGCTGGATGGTTAAGACCTAGATAGAGCAAGACCTATATACCAACACATGTACTTTTTGTTTCTCATGAGGTCAGTGAAGTCCCCTCAGGGTTTATCTTGTAGTCCTGTACCTTATTCTGTAGATCCTTTGTGTCATCCATGTGGATGAGTCACGGCCAATGCTTGACCAGTTTGCTCTCTGTGAGAGCCTGAGAGAAAGTTTTCTCTCCATGTGACTCTCCCTAGGCACACTACAGAACTTCAGTCTCTTTCCTCTGTAGCTCCATAATCTCCTTGTTCAGAAAATTTGGAGCTCAACTGAGTTTCATGATATTGCAGTACAGGTTCTCCTATCTCCTGAGTCTTTGCTGACCTTGAAAGGCTAGGGCCAAAATGTTGGCTGGCCTTGTGGCTCTTCTATTTCTCCAGTTTCGATCTGTGAACTTAGGTTGTTAACCATCGAGAAGAAAAGCTCATCAGTATCCTGCAGCATATGCCCTTCACTTTGCCTTATCTGACTCAATTGTTTTTAGTTGTTGTTGTACATTTCCATTTGCATTTTTTCTTTTCGCTTCTTATACTAGGGAGACTACATGATATTTACACATGTGTGTCTGGTTTATTTCACTTATACGTTCACATGGCATCCACTTCAATATAAATGCTTCAAGCTTATCATTCTTAATAGCTCAGTAATACTCCATTATATAGAAATACCACATGTCTTTCAACCATTCCTCATGTGATGGACATCTTTGGCTGTTTCCAAGATTTTGCTATCACACATGGTGCTGCTATAAATAGGTACACATATATCTCTATAATACAATGTATCCAGATCCTTTGGGAAAATTCCCAGTAGGGGGATAGCCAGCTTGAATGGGATTTCCAGTCCTACTGTTTTGAGGAGTCTCCACACTGACCTCCACAATGGTTGTACCAGTCTACATTCCCACCAGCAGTGGAGAAGTGTTCCCTTTTCCCCACAACCTCTCCAACATTTGTTGTTGGTTGATTTCCTTATGATAGCCATTCTTTCTGGAGTGAGATGGTATCTCAGTGTTGTTTTTATTTGCATTTCACAGATGACTAGCGATGT
>PVKA01002345.1:0-49880 GCA_004027165.1 Ctenomys sociabilis
GTCTTTTTGAGACAGGTTCTCACTATGCAGTTCAGGCTGGCCTTAAGTTCACTTTGTAGCTCAGGCTGGTCTCGAACTCACGACAATCCTCCTGCCTCAGCCTCCCGAGTGCTGGGATTACAGGCATGCGCCACCACGCCCGGCCCCTGGGGAAATTTTTGACCCCTAAACCAGCTCTTCACAATGTTCAGAAGCATCCTTAAAATTTATTTTGAATCAGAAGAGACGTAGAATAGAAAAAGTAATTCTGGACAACAAAGAAAAGTTGGGGCCATCACAATCTCTAACGTGAAGTTATACTAAAAAGCTACTGTGATTTAAAAAAAAAGGAAAACAGCAAGGTAGTAGCAAAAAACAAAAAAACAAAAACCAGACCTTAGTATCAATGGAAGAGAGTAGAAGAAACAGAGACAATTCCGGACATACTCAGTCACCTCATCTTCAACAAAGGGGACCAAACATCTTCACTGGAAGAAAGCCTAATGAATGGTGCTGGAAAAACTGGCTTTGCAGATGCTGGAGACTAAAACTATAGCTATGTGTATCACAATGCATTCAATTACAATTAAAACAGATCAAAAATCTAAATATTAAAATAGAAACACTAAACCTAGAAGAGAATAGGTAGCACTCTTACGGACACAGGTACAAGAAAAGACTTTATGAGCAAAGTCCCAATCACACAGAACACATTACAAAGAATCAACTACTGGGGTCCCGTTTCATAAAGAACTAAAAAAAAAGAAAGACACCCCAGATTTAAATACTAAATCCAAAAATGGGCATCTGCAAGGAAAACAAACGTCTAAGATGAAGTATAAATGACAAATAAATATATGAAAAAGTTTTCAACATCAACGGTCATTCATGGGATGTGAATGAAGACAACAATGAGACTCTATCTCACTCTGGAAAGGATAGTTATTATCAAGAAATCAACCAATAACAAATGGTGGTGAGGCCATGGGGAAAAAGTAACCCTTCTGTGCTGTTGGTGGGAGTGTAGACTGATGCAACCACTATGAAAATCAGTGTGTATTCCTTTAAAAAACTAAAAGTGAAGGTTTCATTTGACTCAGGTATTCCCCTTCTGGGTATCTTCCCAAAAGAATTAAAAACATCATACCATAGTAATATATGTTTACCCATATTTATAGCATCACAATTCATAGTGCTTATATACTGAAAATAATTTAAATGCCCATCAACTTAAAAATGCATATAGAGATTTTTATAAATAATTGAGTACTACTCAGCCATAAAGAAGGACAAACTTGAGACATTTATAGCTAAATGGATGAACCTTGGGACCACACTCTTAACTGAAATAAGTCAGACACACTTGTGTATTTCATCATCTCTCTTGAAACTAAAATGAGAAACTAAAAATGTAAATATGGACCAAATAGTATAGTAGAAATTGTGAAATAAGTAGTTGTTGAAAAAAATGGGTGAGTGTCAGGGAGAAGGCTCAGTGGATAAGCGCTTCCCAGGCAAGTGCAAGGGTTTGAGTTCAATCACTGGTTCCACAAAAAAAGGGGGGGGGGAGCTAAGAAGCAGTGAGGGGGGAAAGGAAGGTATGAAAAGAAAAATATGAGAAAAGAGGGATAGAATGGAAGAAAAGGTTTGTAAATAAGGACAGAAAGGGGGTTGAGTATGGGGGAGAATGGGAGAAAAAGAAGAATCAAATGACATCATATAAGAGTACATGTTCCCTATGCTGGATGTGATCTTTATGTAGATGTAAATTTTACTTATAAATTTAATTTAAAACAACACAATGAAAAAGCATGAAGCTGAGCTACATAAGAAGAAGAATAAAGTGAAAGTGAGGTATGTATTCCACGGAGACAGAAATAAGCACAGTGCTAATGATAGGCTACATGGGGCCATAAATTTGTCCTCTGGCAGCATGGAAAAAGAAACCCGATGGCTGGAGGAAAGTGATTGTTCAGTCTGTTACAGCCACACATGTCGTTAAACAGGCATTAGGAGTCATCTACTTCCAGGCCTATCATTTCAAGAGGTGGCAGGTGGGGCCCAGAGCAATGCGCCTGATCACAGGGTAAGTCTGGGCAGAACAGAGAGCGAGTTTCACAAGTGTGGAAATTACTCCCAGGGAGAGATTAAGAGTCCAAAGCAACCCTGTGAGCTGAGGTCGCCTCTGAAGAGTGGAGCCATCATCCAGTGTGGTCAGTCTCCCTCTGCAGAGGGCGCACTCACAGGTAAATAAACATCCTAAGTTCCTACCTGGATTTCCTTCCTTGGTGATGCTGTGCCCAAGTACAAGACCTGAAAGAAAGTTCAAGTCCAGCACAGGCTGGATGTGGCGATGAGTGTCTTGTGCATCATTTGATACCAGCAATAAACTCCAACCAGTGTTTAGGAACAGACATTTTCTATTCGGTTATTTATTTTTGTTCTAGAGAAAGTTGTAACCAGGTCAATTCCCCCAATGAAGAAAGGTGTTATCACTAAAACCATTATGTACTCTATCAAGGCCTCCCCTGTTCTGAACAAGCTGGAACTCTTCAGAAAGGTCTCATTATGCAGCTCTGGAGCAGGGAAGAGCGAAGATGAGAGGGCTGTGACAGAAGTGGGAAAACGGAGCTGGACACAGTGAGACAGTGGCGACATCTAACCAACAGTATAACAAGAATAAAGGAAAAAGGTGACTACTTAAGCAGAGCACAGCAGCTGGGGTTCAATCCCTGGAGTGCTGTGACAGCTCTGTCCCCAGTGCATGCTGAAACAGCCATTGAATCTGGGTGTGGTGAAGCACACCCATAATCCAAGCACTTGGGAGGCTGAAAACAGGAGAATCACTACAAGTCTGATCTGTGCAGTAGACCCTGTAGATCCTGCACTAAACACACACACACACACACACACACACACACATACACACACATGAATAAAGGAAAAAGGAACAAAATTTGGCCATTGTAGGCCAAGGATGAAGACACCAGGAGAACGCTGTTTTGAGCAAAATAAGCCAGGCTCAGAAAGGCAAACAGAGCACATTCTCCCCAACATGTGAAATGTACAAAGGAGACACAAAGTAGAAGGAGCCTGTTACTCAAGAATAAGGATCACTGTACACTAAGCTAAAGTCGAAATGGATTAAAGATCAAAACACTAAAACAGAAACACTCAATCTCCTGGAAGAGAAAGTAGGAGGAACTCTTGAAGACATAGAGGTAGGTAAAGAGTTCATTAACTAACATGTATTCGCACAGGAAACATTTGAAAGAATTAGCAACTAGGATCACCTGTTATTGAGAAGTTTTTTGCATGTGAAAAGAAATTACCAACAAAGAGAAAAGACAACCCACAAATTTTGAAAAAATCCTAACTCATAAGCACTCAGACAAAGGTCTGCTCTCTAGAATCTATAAAGAAATAAAAAATATCAGGGCCCCTAACTTTAAAGACCCAATCCAGAAATGGGCATCTGAGATGAACACACACTTCTCAGAGGAAGAAATTAAAGAAGCGAATAAATATATGAAAAGTAGTAGTATAAGAAGTCAAAAGAAGAAATACAAATAGAAAAGTACAACAACTAAAAAGAGTTTAGTCACATAGTTAGGGCAAACTGAACGGCATATGCTGCAGGGTAACTAATCAGCTTTTCTTCTGGATGGTTAACAGCCTAAGTTCACAGATCAAAAATTGGAGAAATGGAAGGGCTGCAAGGTCAGCCAACATTTTGGCCCGAGCCTTTCAAGATCAGTGAAGACTCAGGACATAGGAGAACCAGCAGTGTAACATCGTGGAACTCAGTTGTGCCCCAAATTTTCTGATCAAGGGGATTAGGAGGCAAGAGAGAAATGTGATCAATGATGTAGAGTGTGCCCAAGGAGAGTCAACATGGAGAGAAAACTTTCTGTCAGGTTTCCACAGAGAGCAAATTGGTCTCTGAGAGTAATGGCTGTGCCTCATCCACATGGTTGACACTGACAAGGGATCTACAAAGTGCTGTACAGGGTTACAGGATAAACACTGAGGGGATTTGACTGACCTTATCTGATACAAAAGTTACATTTCTTGTTATACAGGTCTTGCTTTAACTTGGTCTTAACCATCCAGCAGAAAAGTATAAAAACGGAGGTATATAAAGTAAAGTCATATTAATATGCTGAGCTTTGAATGGCTCAAGTCAACAACTTCTGTGGATAACCTACTTCTATTGTGGACTGCTGATCTGTGTTGGATTGTTTTATTTAAAAAAAATATATATATATACACACATATATACACACATGTATATACATATATATTTAGCTAGCCCTGTTTTGAAAATCTGTAACATACATATTGTTTATGTCATTATTTCTGTTTGTTTTTGCTTCTATTTTTCACTCTTCAAGTTAAAATACAAATAAATAATTTTTTTTTAAAAAGATGAAAAAAGCATGCAGGGCTGTGAGCGCTAGCAATACATTTATGATGCATATTGAGCCCCCCAAAAGTGTGAAACACGGGGAAAGGGAGGCAAGGGAAGGGGAGTGATTAAAGTGCACTGTGCTCATGAAGAAATCTGCCAAAATGAAATGTGCTAATCTGTATAACCAATATGCACTAATAAAAAGTGGGAAAAAATTAAAATGCAAAATAAAACTAAGATATAATCTTGAAAAAAGAAGAAGCAAGTAATGAGCAAGCCTTGATTGTGCACTCCACAGATGGTGGAGCTACACCCCTGCGGATAAGAGAAAGACTGCGCAGAGCCGAGACACTTGTGCAAGCTAGAAAAAAAGCACCAGCTGTGATATTATTACACTCAAAGGGTCAGTCAGTGCCACTGTCCCACATGTGACCGGTCCTGTGGACACGGTTGGTAGTTGCACCCCAGCTTCCCTTCCTAGCTGCCTTCTGGGTCTCCAGTCTGAGCCAGCTGCACACTCCACTCCCTAGTCACCCAGGCACTGATTCTGTGGTGTGTGCCTGCCCAGCTTCTGGGCCATGCCCTGGTGCAGCTCCTGCTCCTGGGTCCTGGCTTGTCCTCATGGTCCTCTTCTTGTTCCTACCTTCCTGTGTGGCTGCTCCACAGCCAGAATGCCAGAAGAAGGTCCTGCTGACCAGGACCACCTTGGCATTGGCCCAGATTGCCTTGTGCATCCCAGTGTTTTTCTGCTCAGCTGAGAGCCTGAGATATTGTCTGAGCTTCATAGGACTTCACTGTGAGTTCATCTTTCTCAATGGGGACTTAGATCCCTGATAGTTATTCTGAAGTCTGTAAGAATAGGAAGCCATCCCAAGAAAGATATATGAAAGGGTGAGAACTCACATTCTCTAATTGCTTCATAAAAGTTCTTCAGAACCAGCTGAGGGAAGGGAGTGAGCCTCAGTAAGAGCAGAGAGCAATGACCTTCCTTTGAGGGAAGATCGTATCAGCACAGGCTCTCCTTAATGTCCTCCAGGAGATAGAGCACTTCTTGGTGGGACCCTCAGCTGTCATTCCACCAGCATTTTAAGTTTCTCTGTTCTTTTAGAATTTGTATCATTGTATGATATTTTAATTACAGATAAAAAATAAAGTGATGAAAGAATATTTTTAAAGGAAAAATGAAAGCATCTCACCCATCATTATTCTAACACATTAAATATTTGTCCTATCATTTTCTAATTTACAAAAGCACATTAGGCTTTTGTTCCTAAGACTTTCTTTTAAAAGCTGTTGATCACAATTACATATGAGAAAAACTTATGACTGGATAGGAACCTTCATACATAAGCAGTAGAAATAAACCAGTAGTATACTTTCATGTGTGTATGATAAAGTAGGTGCATCAGTCAGTCAGGGTTTTGACCAAATATCTGGGTACTACAACCACATTTTTTTTCATTTAAAATGGTAATACATTTATTGCAAAATAGTCAGCACAACATCCTTATAATAAAACAACAATTATCCATCTTTACACATTAATACAAGTAATGATATTCACTAGGACCATTCCTGTTATCTCTCCTGATATTATGTAATTAGTCCTTTCTGTAGGAGATTTAAACTCATTCCTCTACTTCACTATGCAAAGACGGGATTGTTACCCTCATTTTATAAAGAAAGAAAAATGAAGCTCAGAGATTTAATAATCTGAGCTTTAAAAACAGAAGCTAGATTTCTTCGATTTTTAAAAAATTTTGTTTGAGCCACTATATCAGGATGACTTTCCTTAGCTGCCAATTTGTCCAGAAATCATATCTACAGGCATTATATACAGATGTAGAAAGAATTAAATTAACTGCCATGTTCTTCATGCTTTACCTCTTTGGAAACATTTCTCACCAGTCTCTGGCCTTCTGCTTTGTTATTTTTTATCCCGCTGCCTTCACTGCCGAGTCAGCCCTTTCCTGAAGACTGCCCTCACCTCAGCCTGCTATCTCTTCCTTCCTCCTGTCTGACTCGGAATCTCACCCATTTCCAGTTCTACCCCACCTCCTCCAGCTGTCCAAAACATTGTCATTTTTCCCAGCATCCACAAAATGTAGTCATCCAAAAACAGAGATTACTAGCCTTGCAAAGAACCTCAGAG
The DNA here is from genome assembly GCA_004027165.1 of Ctenomys sociabilis. Classification (NCBI taxonomy): domain Eukaryota; kingdom Metazoa; phylum Chordata; class Mammalia; order Rodentia; family Ctenomyidae; genus Ctenomys; species Ctenomys sociabilis. The sequence goes on from PVKA01002345.1 coordinate 6,543, forward strand.
TAAATGCAATAAACTCAACCCCTTTTGTTTTTATTTGACAAAACAGAATTCCAAGAAGTGAAGTAATAGCTCTGTGCAACTCGGACGCCAGATGAGGACCTGCGTGCACCAGCCCAGAGTGCAGCGCTTGCTCCTCCAGCTGCAAGCATGGGAGGGGCAGCTTTATTTAACCACACAGAGGCCACTTACGTCATGTGTGCTCTACGGCAGTGCTCCTGGAGTTCAGTGAGCACAGAAGTTCAGAAAGCCATGTGGCACACGGTAAGAGAGGACTAGAGCTTGTATTTATTTTTGGTCTCCACACCATGCTTCACTGTTATTCCTACACATGTTTTAATGTGTATCATATGATGGTACAGAAGGAAATGTATATAATTTATGAATAAGTGCAATGAAAAGAGGGATAGATGATAGAAAGATAGATAGATAGATGATAGATATTAACTGAGCAGATAGTAAAACACACACACACATATACACAAATTAGGAGTATCTTCTCCTGCGAAGCCAAATCTGTGTATCTAGTACCCAAAAACGCATCTATCTGTTGTCTATTGCTAAGCAAGAAACTATTGAGCCTTTTAGCAAGAGTCCCCTCCTTTGCCCTCTCATCTGATCTTTGAAATGCCTATTTTTTAAAGCCATTCTGAAAACCCCATGGCTTCAGGCAGTTTCAATCTGTTGAAATTCCTAAAGACACTTGAAGGCCAGAGCTTCCTTTAGAGAAGAATTTCTGGAGAATCCTGGCAAGGGTAAGTGGAAGGAGAAGCTAAAGATTGTGACCTCTCCTTGTCAGGACACCTGGGTAGTATTTTCCTATAAGCTCACTGATAGGGAGTTTGGTTTGGTAACGTCTGGAGGTGACTCGAGTTCTAATTGAAGTCCAAACCTCTGCCTATTGGGAGTGGGCTAGGATGAGCCCATAGCAGCCTGTGACTGACCAGTGCTCTGCTGAAGCTGGCACTCACACCCTCACCCAGCTCTGGAAAAGGGATTCCAAGCCAAGCCCCCACTGGTTCTTACTAGGTCCAAACAGGCAAGGCAAATATTTCAAATAAAGAGTTCCAATCCAATTTGCTCATTTTGATAACAAACATGAAAAATTGCTGGAATTAAAATAATTTTTATCCGTACCCTTTTACATGTACATTTTATGTAAAAAAATTTAGCAGTTAGCTGTCTCAGAGAAAAAATAGAAAACAAAGCTTCAAGCTAAACACAATTTGTTGATTTTCTGGTTGTCTCTGCATTCAAGCTTAGGTTTCAGGTTACAGTGACTGAATCGCATCCTGCTTCTCATGGGCAATCTGTGTGAAGAATGATTATATTGATCTCAGTGCACCTCAAGATAAGGGGAGTAAGCTTTGTCAGTTAAATTTAAGCAAGAATTTCAAAAAGAATGTTTACTTTTCTCTACTACACAAAAATAATCATGCATGTACGATGCATGATACATTCATGGTCTGTAACTATTTCCTCAGGAGAAAACATTTTGATCACAGAGCTCACAAAAATTTTATGTGCTTCAGGTAGGTGATTCCTCAGATCAAGCTCCATTCCTCCAGTTCCGGCAAATCAGCTGAAAGCAGAATTCTGCTTATTTATCCAGGAACACACTGCTGAACCACTGCAGATGTCCCCACATCTGTTGACTGTATCCTCACTCCAGCCCCATCCCCTGGGCAGGAAATTATTATCCATTACCCTTGATGTCCTTCCAGTAGTTAGAAAGATGTGACATAATGGAGTATGCAATTGCATTTGCTCATCTAGAACTACAATCTACACAGAATGTGAGCCCAGAGGCTCAGCCCTGCCCAGCTAAGAGCTCCACACATCTGCAAGGTGTGTTTGGGGCACCAGCACAGCCAAAATGTTTTTCCCAGGATAAGCTACATCCTACCCTCTTGGTGAGCCACTTGGGTTTCAATCCAGGAAAGACCTAAACATATGTTAACATCCAACAATGACCTTCAGTCATTGCTTGTCCACATTTAATTGAGTGGCTTGTATACTGTGAATTTTCCTCTTAAAATTAAACAAACTTCAAGTCTTAAAATACATTTAAAACAAAAGCTAGTCCCATATTTTATTTGTGGGTTGGGTCTCTGAAAAGCTAAAAACCTTGGCAAAACTTCAAAAGTCAATAATTAAGACATTATCCAAAAAACACATCAGGGTTGAATGCAAAGAAACCAGAAGCCCAGGCACCTCAGGAGTCCTGGAACAAAACCACAGCTTATAGAGATCAGAGAGAGGAGTATGGCAAAGCACACTGCTGGGGGAGAGGAATTACAGATTTGGGTTCTTGAGAAGTGAAATGAGAGGTGGGGTTCGACTGACAGAACCCTCATTAACTGGGGGTAAAGACAGTTTGTTTTCATTTGTACAAATATGTGATCCTTGGCTGGTCAGTCAGCTCAGCTATTTGGACCTTCATATTTCATAAAAGTAAAAGCCAAGGGCTGAAAAGCCCAATGGCCTGGTTAACAATAAACATCACACCGACAAGGTGTTTTTTTCACAGCAAAGACTGATCTACCATCCATAAATGGTGTCCTCTTAGATGTATGACCTTCTGGTGAAACAGAAGACTCAGGTAAACTTACTAAAATGCTAACTGATAGGTTCTGGCCCTAGTGGGAATTGCCAAATTATTATGATGGTGGCCCTAAAACAACAGCTTATCTTCCCAGAGACCACCTCCCTCCTTCTTCTGCAACTCAGCTCGGAGTGCAATGTCCTTTCATCTCTCTGGCTGCCTCAAGAAAGACCCTCCTGTATTTCCAAACATCTCCCTCAAACTCCACCTCTGGAAAAAGGCCATAAAAGCCTCAGTCTCCCTTTGTTCTAGTTCAGAGAATCTCTTATCTTCCCCAGATCCTCTCCATCTCCTCAAACATAGTAAAGCCCCTTTCCCTTCTTCATTCTACTTTGTTTCTCTGCTGCATAGTCGCCTGAAAAACTATCACTGCACTGGTGAAATAACTCAGCATACTGAGCATCTTCTTAAGCAAGCTTAGGGACTGGGTTCAATGTCCAACACCACAGGCTGTGCTGGCTCCGGCCCCAGACATGCTGAGCCAGCCCCTGAGTCCAGGCAAGATGGCACAGGAGTGATCTCAACTCTACGGAGGCTGAAAACAGGAAGATCACTATGAGACTGAGCTGGGTAGTGAGACCCTGTACCAAGTACATAAAAAAAAAAATCTATGACTGACCACTGACATTGAACCCCGGCCACTGCACTGTGGACCAGACCCAGGCTCCATAGATGATGCTCCTGTGGGGCTTTTAGAGGATGAAGAGGCAGTGCTCCTGCTGTGTTGACCTGCCTGGTACTGGCCCTGGCTCGGCCTGAAGACACAGGTACACTGGGACCATGGAGCACAGTTGCCTTCACCTGAGGTCTCCCCCAGCTGGCAGGCTTTGCTCTGCTGCTCCCCACAATGACACTTCCTAGGTGGACCTTGAGGCCTTTAGTCCTGGCCTGAAGCCTCTGTGCCAGAGACCAGGAGACAGTCACCTCATGCACAGAGAGAGCTGATCAACGCAGTATAAGGGATGCTATTTTCTTATAAATTATTAATGATATATTTGTAGAATCTTCTGTTTCGTGAAACGTGCTACCTAAAAGTCAAAGAGCTTGACTCTGAAATCAAGCACTAATGTGACAGTGAAGCAACAGGGTCCAAAAGACTCAACCTCCCTGCCAGACAGGTAAGCAAGCCCCCAAAGCTCCAAGGATACCCTGGAGGCCAGGGTCTAGGACAGGAGCCGTTGGAGACTCTTACACATCTTCTGAAACTGGATGACTGGACCCTGCACTCTGCTCCTTGGCCTTGCCTGCAATCAGCACCGAGTGAAGAACCCTGTGTGCAGCTCTCTGCTGTCCAGTGCAGCAGCCCGGCAGGACGAGGCCTTGGCTGTACCCCTGGCTGAAGACGGTCCCCATCTGTGTGAACCTGCACTGGAGAAAGAAGGGCAAAAATCCAAAACCCAGCAGGAAAAAATCTGCCCCCAAATACAAATGTTCATTCGAACCAGCACCCACTGCTCCCAGAAGGCAGCTTCCCCTGTACTGAGGCGCTGGTTGTGCAGGATGCTGGGCTTTGCCAAATAAGCTGGGGTGGGGGGATCAGCGGCTAAGTAAACTTCCTCCACAACAATAAAGGCCTGCTAAACAAAGGATTATCCCCAAGTGGGAGAAAAGGGATCTCTCTGCTGTCAGTCATCTCTCCCTTCAGGGAGAAACCTCCTGAAAGGCAGACTCGAAGGCTTCCTAATAGAGCAGCTTGCCCAAATCTGATTATGAGACCCCTGGGCTTTGAAAATTATGGCAGCTTATGAAAAGCAACCACAGAGTCCCTTGGTGGTTGTGGATGGGGGGGGGGGGCTCCGGGGAAGGAAAAATTCAAACCGGGGCCCTGCAGGTCTGGTTGCCAAATAAGGAAGCTTCCATCAGCACAGTCACTTGCAGCTATGGCTTAACAAAACAAAATTTAAAGGATTCTTTCTTTTGTTGTTGCACGTTGTTTTGTTTTGCTCATGTGGATATTTGTGGTTCATACAAAATAAGATCTCTCCTAAAATTACAAAGTTTCCAAACACAGTACAAACTAGGACAAACCAAGGACAATTTAAATGTCTCTCCTCACAACAGCCCTAAAGAAAGTGAAATGTGTGGATTTTTTCCATCACAAATTATCCCGGAAAGCTAGAGGCTAAGGTAGATACACTGCCCCCTTGCTGAGATGGCCTCCCTAATCAATCATGCTTGGGTTTCTTCTAAACAAAACATTCCAGGCATTTACTGTCCATCAGAAATGACATGGAAGCTGAGATGAGCTGAGAAATATCTGGAAATCTCTGAACGAATTCAGAACAAAAATGCTGTTAAAACAGTACTTTAGACTGAGCATCACAGTGCTAGGAAAAGAATGCTGCGTTAGGAAAATGCTCCGGGGCTGACCACTTGCCTAGCGGCCTGGGGCCATGAACTCATCCCAGCACACAGGGGTAGAAACTCAGTAGAACCACATTATTAAACAGTTGCAATAGAGCAGCTGATGGACTTGCTAAATGAGTCCTGGGTCCCACAGTGCCACTGACTGAACAGGCTTTAGGCCTCAAGAATTTGCCTTCTTTACAAAGTTCCACAGAATATAAATCCTAGTCCAGGAGCCACATTGGAAAATTGCAATGGAGTCCAAGATACTGTTTGGGCTGATGATACCTGTCAGAGAGAGGACCATGTTTGGATCCCTGTAATGCATGAGTGTCACTTTATATAGTAATGCTTATATAGATGTGATGAAGTGAAACACATCAAGGTTAAGAGACTACACTGGGTTGTCTGATGGGCCTTTCTGTGGACTGTGTGTTTGTGTTCCCCCCACTAAGCTAATATGTTGAAGCCATGGCACCAAAGTTATAGTATTTAGAGTAGTGCTTTTTAGGAAGTTAGGTTCCCTTGAGGTCATGAGGGTGGAGTCCCATGATTGGATTAGAGTTACTCTAAGGAAAAGAAACAATCCATTTGACTCTCTTCTTTTTTTTTCTCTTTCTCTCCCTCAGTCCTCCCTCTTGGTCATGGAAGAACACAAGACAAAGAATATAGCAGGCCAAGCAAACCAAAAGAGGCCTCCAATTCAATCAAAGGTGTGCATGTAAGAGAAAGGCAGAGGGCAGTTGGAGGAACAGATGGGCAGGAGACAATGTGAGTAACATGGAGTGACAAAAGATGGGTCCTTAACTTCAAGGATGGTGTGGCAGCAACAGGCAAGAAAGACAAGGAGCTGGCTCTAGAGACAATGTGATTTGAAGCCAGTGAACCTAACTCTGGACTTCTACTATATGAACTCTGAAAGAAGAAATATGTTTTAAACCCTCAAAGCTTCTGGCAATTTGTTATAGCCGCTATAAAACATTAAAACACCATTAGGGAAGCTAAGCCAGGAGGGGTGGTGCACAATGAGAATCCCAGACCTCAGGAGGTTGAAAGAAAGATCTCTTTACGTTAAGGCCAACAGACTCTTTAGGCCCTGATCCAGGCCAGCCCTGCCCAGTGAGGGTGTGGGAGAGCTTATGGCTTCCCTGCGTGGCTGGCCATGACCTCTCCAGACCAAACCTCAGGCACCCATGTGAGTGAGACTCTCTTCTGCACCACCAGAACCACTGTAATACTCTGGAGCACTCACCTGCCAAGTGAGTGAGAACTTTTGTGACTCTCTCGGCCCCTGATCCAGCACAGCCCAGGCAAGAGAGTATCTGGGACTTCTGCCCTCCCCGGTGCTCCTTGGGCCAGCAGTAAAACAGAAGGGCACCACAGGCTCACTGTTGTGCCAGAAAGGCACAACAGGTCCACTTCCAAGGGCTGCAGAAAAAGGAGCTGAACACAACAGCCAGACATAACTGGACAAACTCAAACTTAATAGATCTGTACTTGAATCTCATTACATGCTAAGGTTATAACTGCATCAAAACTCTACACCAAAGGTCAGACATCAGTGTTACACAAAATCACAAAGACAAGGAGCAAAATGCAATCTCAGGCCTTGAGCCCACCCATGACAAGTGCAGAGGACACTAGTTCAGCTGAAATGAATGGATCAACAACTTTGGAAATAAAGAAACAACAGCAGAAGGGTATACAGGAACTCCGAACACATTGATGCCTGAATAAAAAAAAAAAAAGAAATTTCTGAATACATCTGAAGTAAAGAATCTAATACAGAAACATAGGTGGGAAACCCAATGCTGACACATTGGAACGAATGCAGAGAACACTAGCTCAGGGGATTAACAGCATCACAAGCAAAGAAACAACAACAGAAAGATACAGAGGAACTCAGAGCAGAATTAATTTCTGGGGCCGAGGAGATGGCTTAGTGGAATAAGCGCTTCCCTGGCAAGTGCAAGGGCCTGAGTTTAATCCCCAGTTCTGCAAACAAAAAAAGAAAAAAAGAATTAATTTCTGAAATTAACAAAAAATCTCTGAACTCATAGCATATGAACTAAAGAATCAAATATGGACACAATTGGAAGAAACCCAATTTGAAAAAAAACTCCACAGTAAAAGAATTAATAGCTACTTCTAAAGAAGACATTGATAAAAAAAAAAAAAAGAAAGAAAAAAAAAACAGAGGAGATTAGAAATATGATAGATTCGTTGAATTAGCAATATAGGAAAGAAATAGATCACATGAAGTAGAGTCAAAGAGATATACAAAAACTTAAAACCTCAAACACCAGCCTGGAAAACCGTTGTAGTAAAAGTGCAGACAGAGTTTCAGATCTTGAAGATACTGGTGCAGCTAGTGAAAAGGTAAGAAAAGATCTCTTTAAAACAACTAGGATGCAGGAAAAAATAATCCATCACAGGCAAGACAATGCCAAGATGAACAATGTGAGACTTATAGTCGTCAATGAGAAAGAGGGAGTTAATACAAATGATATAAAAAGAACAGGGGCAGAAGTAATAGAAGAAAAGTTCCTAAATATGGGGCAACAATCTGACATTCAGGTAAACAAAACGTAAAAATTGCCAAATAACTCCAACCTGAATAAAACACACCAAGACATATAATAGTCAAGATCCCAGAAATGCAGCACAAGAATAATATATTGAAAGCCTTTAAGAAAAAAAGCAGATCCCATTCAAAGAAAAACCCATCAGAATTATGGCCAGCTTCTCTTCAAAAACCATGAAGGCAAGGAGAGCATGGAGCAGAATACTTCAAGTCCTCTATGGAAATAAATTCCAGCCCAGACTACTATACCATGCAAAACTCCCTTTCAAGGTTGATGGAGAAGTGAAATACTTCCACGACAAAGAAGAAATAAAGAATTTCATGATGACAAAGCCATCCCTACACAGGCTACTGAAAGAGGTTCTAGAGAGAGACCACAATGACCAGAACTCCAGGAATGAGAATGGAAGGAACCCACTAAACAGGACAGACAATTAAACACAACATACAAAGGAGTAAACAGCAGCACATAATTATCATGCCAAACATAAGTCAACACATTTCAATTGTAACCATCACTGTAAATGGACTCACTTCACCAATTAAGAGAGATAGACTGGCACAGTGGATTAGAAAACAAAGTCCAACAATATGTTGAGTATAAGAAACACACTTAACTCAAAAGGACATTCATAGGCTCAAAGTGAAAGGATGGAAAACCATACTATATGCTTCAGCACCTCAGAAAAAAAGCAGGAGTAGCAATTCTGTTCTCAGACAGTCTCAACTTTAAACCAAGAATGATCAAACGACACAAAGAGAGCACTATATATTAGTCAGGGGAAAAATTCCAGAGGAAGAGGTAACACTCATAAATATCTATGCACCAAACACAGAAGCACAGAAATATATAAGACAAATCTTAAAGGACATGAAAAACCTAATATTTAAGACCACAGTCTTAACAGGAGACTTTAACATCCCTTTATCCCAAAAAGATATGTCAACCAGACAAAAATTTAGCAAAGAAGTAGCAAAACGGAACCAGATCTTGTAACAAATGGACTTGGTGGACAGAGTGTTCCACCAAACCACAGCTGAATACACTTCTTTTTCAGCTGCACATGGGTCATTTTCTAAAATAGGCCACATACAAGTCCATAGGTCATGCTTAAGTATATGCAAGAAAACAGAAATTATCCCATGTATATTATATGGCCATAGTGCAATGAAATTGGAAATAAACGACAAAAGAAACCAGAAAAAAATCCCTAAATATATGGAAATTAAACAACACCCTACAACAATCCATGGGTAACACGTCAAATTAAACAAGAAATTCAACAACATTTACAATTCAATGAAAACTCAACAACAACTTAGCAGAATTTATGGGATGCGATGAAAGCAGTTCTCAGAGGGAAAATCTTAGCTATGAACTCACACATTAGGAAAACAGAAAAGGAACAAACAAACACCCTAATGTGGCACCTCTGACATCTAGAAAAGAAAGCAAACTAAACCCAGAGCCCAAAGAAGGGGAGAAATCATAACAATTAGAACAGAAATTAATTCAATTGAGATGAAGAAAACAGTTCAAAGAATCAACAAATCACAAAGCTGGTTCTTTGAAAGACTAAATAAAATTGATAAGCCACTAGCTAACCTCATCAAAAAGAGGAAAGAAAAAATTCAAATACAATCAATAAGGAATGAGGAGGGTATAATCAGCACAGACCCAGTGGAAATTTAGAAGATTATCAATAACTGTTTTGAGAATGTTTATGCGCACAGAGAAGAAGACACAGAAGAAAGGGACAGATTTCTCAAAAGGTACAAATGCCAAAACTGAATCAAGAAGATATCACAGCTCTCAATAACCCAATAACAGCCAATGAAATACAAAATGTAATAAAAAGCCTGCCGAGAAAGAAAAGTCCAGGTCCTAATGGATTCACAGCTGAATTCTACAAGAAATTGGTGGAAGATATAATGCCTACATTCCTCAAACTCTTCAAAGAAATTGAAAAGGCAACAGTCTCCCCAAAATCATTCCTAGAGGCAAATATTTTACTGATTCTAAAACCAAGGAAAGACACAACTAAAAAAGAGAACTACAGGCCAATCTCCCTCATGAACATAGATGCAAAAGACCTCAATAAAATCCTAGCAAATAGAATACTGCAAATCATCAAGAAGATCATACACCAGGAACAGGTAGGATTCATCCCAAGGATACAAGGATGTTTCAATATTTGAAAGTCTATAAATGTAATACACTATATTAATAGACTAAAATCTAAAAACCACATAATCATCTCAATTGATGCAGAAAAAGCTTTTGACAAAGTCCAACACTCATTCATGTTCAAAGTCCTATAGAAAGTAGGATTAGAAGGCCTCTACTTCAATTTGATAAAAGCTGTCTTTAACAACCCAATGGCTAATATAATTCTAAATGAGGAAAAACTGAAATCTTTTGCTCTTAGATCTGGTACAAGAACGATGAAAAAATGACAAGGATGTCCTCTATCACGCCTCCTATTCAGTATAGTTTTGAAATCATTAACTACAGCCATTAGACAAGACAGAGAAATAAAAGAAATAGATAAAGAAGAAGTTAAACTATCACTATTTGCAAATTACATGGTGTTTTACTTGGAAGACCCAAAAAACTATACCAACAAGCCGCTAGAACAGAAACACAAATTCAGTAGCACAGCAGGATACAAACTCAGTACTAAAAAATAGCATTCCTCTACACAGATAACAAACACACTGAGAAGGAGATTAGAGAAACAATACCTTTTACAATAGGACCGCAGAAAATGAAATACCTTGGAATTCATTTAACCAAAAAAGTCAAAGATCTTTGCACAGAAAATCACAGTACGCTAAGAAAAGAGATTGTAGAGGATTCCAGAAAATGGAAAGATATTCTCTTCTCTTGGACAGGAAGAACCAACATTGTGAAGATGGCCATACACCCAAAATTGTTGAACAGATTCAATGCAATCCCTATCAAACTACCAACAACATACCTCCCAGACCTAGAAAAATCATTCCTAAAATTTATTTGGAACCAGAAAAGGCCTAGAATAGCAAAGACGATCCTGGGCAACAAAGACAAGGCAGGAGCCATTACAGTTCCTGACTTGAAATTATGAGAATGCAGAGGCCTCTATGAACACACTCATCTGCCTGATCTTCATCAAAGGAGCCAAACACGCTTACTGGAAGAAAGATAGTCTGTTCAACAAATGGTGCTGGAAAAAACTGGCTCCTTACATGCCAATAACTAAAACTTGACCCACCATGCACTAAGCTAATGTCAAAATGGATTAAAGATCTAAACATTGAAACAGAAACATTAAATCTCCTAGAAGAGAAAGTACGAGTAATGCTTGAAGACAAAGGGTAGGCAAATGGCTCATGAAAGAGCATGTATCCGCATAGAAAACACTTGAAAGAATTAACAACTAGAACCAACTCTTATTGAGAAATTTTTGCTCATCAAAAGAAGTTGTAAACAAAGTGAAAAGATAACATACAAATTTCGAAAAAATCTTACTAATAAGCACTCAGACAAAGGTCTGCTCTCTAGAATTTATAAAGAACTAAAATACATTTGGGCCTTCAAATTTAAAGACCCAATTCAGAAATGGGCATCCGAGATGAATTCACACTTCTCAGAGGACAAAATTAAAGAAGCGAATAAATATATGAAAAAAATGCTCCATATCACTAGCCATCCATGAAATGCAAATTAAAACAGCACTAATATACCATCTCACTCCAGAAAGAATGGCTATCATAAAGAAATCAACCAACTACCAATGTTGGAGAGGTTGTAGGTAAAAGGGAACCGTTCTCCAGTCCTGGTGGGAATGTAGACTGGTGCAAACATTATGCAAATCGGTTTCTTAAGAAACTAGGACTGGAAATCCCATTCAAGCCAGCTATCTCCATACTGGAAATTTTCCCGGAGGAACTAAAAACATCCTATCATACTGTTATATGTGTACCAATGTTTATAGCAGCACAATCTGTGATAGCCAAATCTTGGAAGCAATCAAGATGCCCATCGCCTGAGAAATGGATGAAACAGATATGTTTTTTTATACAATGGAGTATTACTCAACTATAAAGAATGGTAAACTGGAAGCATTTGTATTTAAGTGGATACCACTTGTAGATATACTCATAAGTGAAATAAACCAGACACACCTGTGCAAATATCGTAGTCTCCCTAGTATAAGAATTCAAAAAAACAAATACAAATAGAAAGGTATAACACCACTAAAAGGAAAGCAAGAACTTGAGGATTGGACAACGATGAGAGAGTAGGGAGAAAAGCTGGTAAACAGGACAGGGACAAAGCCATGCATTTGTATACACAAGATGGGCAAGGCAATGATCCCGAGAAACATTAGTAGGTTTTTGAAATTAGCAGTTAAATGATAGAATTCTCAACCTGACTAACTATATATGCTGATACCTGTGAACCAAGCAACCGCACTGAAGATAGCAATGTGTAATAGAAGGGTCACACTTGGAATGCCTGCCATTCTGGTCTGTTAAATACATACTTCCCATTATGATGTACCAATTATTACCATACTATCTCACGAGTATCTTTTTTATGGGAAATAAAAAAATAAAGACACAAGAAAAAAATGTTGCAGAACTGTTCTGCTACAAGGTTGTATATGTTTAGATTTCCAAATTTCTGTGGAATAAAATATGTATATTATGATTTTTAAAATTTTTTTCTTCCTCATATTATGTAAGAACTTAGAGTTCAATACATCAATACTCGATGGAAAATATGTGTTCCATGTTATGCCTAAGATGTTTGATATTTAGAGAGATAGTTAGGGTAAACCAAACTGCATATGTTGCAGGGTAATAATCAGCTTCTCTTCTGGATGGTTAACATCCTAAGTTTGCATATCAAAAATTGGAGAAATGGAAGGGCTGCAAGGTCGGCCAACATTTTGGCCCGAGCCTTTCAAGGTCAGTGAAGACACAGAACCTGTACTCTAACATCATGGAACTCAGTTGTGCCCCAAATTTTCTGATCAAGGAGATTATGGAGCCACAGAGGAATGTGACCAATGATCTATAGTGTGCCTAAGGGGAGTCACATTGAGAGAAAACTTTCTCACAGGCTTTCACAGAGAGCAAACTGGTCAAGCAATGGCCATGAGTTATCCACATGGCTGCCAAAGGATCCACAAAGTGTTATACAGGGTTACAGGATAAACCCTGAGGGGACTTGACTGAACTTATCAGATACAAAAGTTACATTTCTTGTTATATAGGTCTTGCCTTATCTTGGTGTTAACCATCCAGCAGAAAAGTATAAAAATGAGGTATGTAAAGTAATGCCATATTAATATGCTGAGCTATAAAAGGCTCTAGTCAACAACTTCTGTGGCTAACCCAGTACTATTATAGACTGATGGAGTGTGTTGGATTGTTTTGCTGAACTCAAGAACCTATAATAATTGAATGCCAATAGAGTACCCATCTCTGACAAGAATAAACAAAAAAGGGGATACAAAGGAGGGATCATTCTGTATTTTTATATACAGAATATTTAGGATAAATATGCAGTTCTTTTGCATAATTCTATGAGAAGAAAGATTTGCACAAATAGTGTTTGGACAGGATATCCTGTCTGCTTCTTGTACTATGGATAACCAGTAGGAAGCTAACAATGTTAAAAGTATTAATTATTGAAACTGTCCTATAAATCAGCTTTGAACAAAAAACATAGCTATACAGCTACATTCTCTTAATTCAATGAATAGAGGGATCTGCTCTAATAGTTTGGAAATAGAATATCATGTATGCACCTTGTACAACAACCACTAAGAAAACAACATTCAATGTATTAATTATTGAATCTGTGCCACTAATTTGATTTGAAATTGTCTCATTGTTATTTGTTCTTCAAAAAATGTTTGATAAATAGAAAAGTATTTAGCTTAACTATTGTTAACGCAGGCATATCTTTTCCCTCTTACCTTTTATAGTCTTTATCCCATGTAGCATGGTTTTAAAAACTAAATCCTTTACTTTAAAATGTCTTGCTATTCACCATTTTCTAACTTGTTGTATTCTACATCATTTAAAAGATAGATCAAAGCATAGATCACGCTAGCTCCTTTATTGTTTTCAACTTTCTGACAAAATTTTGACAATGTACACAATGAATCAATATAATAGAAATTAACCATTTGAAATTTTAAAAACTGAGTTTTACTTTGACTTCACCAATTAACCAGTATTATTGATAACTGAGCATTTTGTTATTTATAAATTAGAGAAATTACTTATACAGCTTTGTTTTATTTGTTATAAAAATAAAATTAAACAACACAAAATAAAAACTTATTAAAAACTAAAAAAATAAATAAGTTGAGGCCAACCTGAATGACATAATGAGACCCTGTCTCAAATCCTCCCCTCTTAATAAAATGAGAGAAAATATACAAAGTGGACAATGACCAGACTATTTGTGATGATTGACACACAACCAGAACCAACTTCCCTAGATTTTGCTTCTACACCCTATTAGATATCAAACAGAAAAAAAATCACCCATTTTCCCCAAATTATTGAGGGAAGCTTGCCTGTCTCTGGCTGGGCTTGCTCCAGTTCCCTCCTAGTCTGTAGCTTTTCCTTCTTGTGCTATAAATCTGCCAATCCCCTGCCTGGCTTTGACAATAGCATATACCTTGGCTTGTACAGTTGCCACCTCTTAAGATGTATGGCCAGAGGTCCCTCTGGAGTTGGGAGGACACCTGAAAAACCCAGAGTCTACAAAGCTAGGCAGAGAAAGCAGTGACCTGGGACACACAGAGGGACACAGAGTGAGAGGGGCTGGAAGGAATACAGCCTTAGGGCAAACTGATCCTGCCCAACAAGAAAGACAGAGCCCTAAGCATTCAAAACCAAAAACGTGAGTGTGGAAACAAAGGAGGACAAAGTGGTAGCTCACTACCCCCCCCCCATATCTGGTGGACTTCAGTACTACAGATGCCGGAAAGAAGCAGCTCACAAAGAAATTTGTAGTCTCATTGCAACTTTTCTCATTTGATTTTTAGGAGTTTGGTGGGGTGAGGTGGCTTTTATTCTTTCTTTCTTTTTTTTTTTCTTTTTCTTTCTTTTCCTTTTTTTCTTTCTTTGGTTCACTGCGGTTTTTTTCTATTTGTTTTTCCCTATTACTCTTATCTATATTATATTAATTTTCTTTTAGGATCCTTTATTTCACTTCCATCCCCTTCCTAACTGCCTTAGTCACTTTAGACAAAACACCTAGCACCCAAAGATAGAGGAAGAAAGTTTTATTTGGCTCCCTGTGACTGAGTTTTCAGTCCACAGTCAGCTGGCTGCAAGGCAGGGTGGCAAGGAAGGGGACATCACACAAGAGAAACTGTCCAGGGAGAAATACAGCAAGTGGAAAGCAGTGAGCAGCAGCAGCTGCCTGCCCTCTTTCTGTCCCTTATATTCTATACGCATACTCAGAGCAGGGTACCCTTATTCCTATCATATCACAGCACCATTAATCAATCCCAGCATCACAAATTTAATCCCAGCATCATATACTCTAGATACAGCCACCACCAAAGAGCCCCAACTATTACCATGTCATCTTTCTTTTATTTTTCATAATTTGCTTCTTTTATTTTCCCACTTCCTACCCACTCCACTTTTAGTAGTATTACTATTGAGATTATTATCTTTAGTTGTTTGATTGATTCTGCTATTATTATTACCTGAGGTATAGATATCACATTCATTACAAATGTGTAATTTGTCAATATTTCTTTTGTATCGGTATTTTTACTGTAGATATCTTTTCTGTCATTTACATTGGGTCTTATATGTCAATATCGTTTGCTTTTGATTATATTATTATTGATTATTTTGTTGCTATTGCCAGGGTAGACTAGTTGTTGCTATTGATTAGTTTTTATTCTATGTCAGTAAGCGAACACCTCAATTCAGGAGCTCAATTTGTTTCATGATTCTGGAGAAGATGACTGCAGTTCAAACAGGGAACATGGCTGTGGTCATGTTCATTACTCCTTCAGATGTCACTAATGGAAATAAAATTTTTCCAAAGGCTTCTATGTGCAAACAAAATTGTTCATAAACATAAAAAAGCATTTATGAACTGTATTACTGTATTTGGCTTCTCTTTGTATCATCAAAAAACACCATAAATTGACGCTTCAGGAAGGGTAGTCATAGTGGAAAGCACCTCAGACTCAGAAACCAGCTCAGCCAGAGTAACCCAGGCACTTGGCCCATGCCCTATGTGGCAGAAGCAACCAGGATAAGACAACCTGCTGGGCCAGAGAGCTCCATAGCAAGCCCACTCTAACAAAAGGAAACACTTTTCATACAAACTCTTAACTTACGACTGGTTCTATTATATAACTGCAGACTTTGCTCCTATGGTATAAAGTACAAAAGCAATAGTTATTACACTTGGTCAACTTTTAAATTTTGGTGATTCTATCATTACTGATAATTGTATTACTGGAGCTAGTATGTCTTATCTGTTGTAAACACTTCTTCCTTGGGAAACAATATTGGGAAGCTCTGAGGTAATAACCTCACTACAGCCATACACCTCAAGACTGAGGACCAGGCCAAATGGAAACCAACATTCCATTCTCAATTAATTGGGAAGATAAGATCTTGAGACAGACACAAACCAAGAATCTCCAACACAGAGATGGCATCCCTGAAGAACACACTTTTCCTAGACAGACTTGATACTAGTGATATAACTACCTACCACCAGATGGGTTATCACAGAAAACAAAATAGAAATTTCCCTTGGAAATAGAAAATGTCATGATGAAGAAACAAAATGCAATCTCAGACCTCTAGCCAGCTTAGAAAAAGTCTGAGAGACACTGACATCAAAGAAATTGGAAGTCACATACCTAGCATTTCTGAAATGATAGTAACTGAAGTAAAGAAATAACTCTATCAGGCTATAGAAGAAATCAGATGAGAAATAGTCTCTCAGGTAAAAAAAAAAAATGCAACCACAATGAAAGAATTACTGAGCATATATAACAACATAGATTTAAAAAAGATGAGAACAGAAAAATGATGAAAACCATGAATGAACAACATAGGAAAAAACCAGAATGCATGACACAAATTCAAAGAAGGATCCATGAAATTAGACATTCAACTAAGATCTGGAAAAACAACTTGAATAAAATGTAAAATAGACTGTCTGACCTTGAAGACAGCATTACAGATAGCAACTACAAAAGGAAACATTTCTTAAGAATAACAAAGATCCAGGAAATAGTAATTCAACAACTTGAAGATGATACAAAGAAGAACAATATAAGACTGATGGGTGTCAATCAAAAACTAGTAAACAAAAGAAACCTAATAGACTATTTGTAAATGTAATACAGAAAATTTCCCACACATAAGAATATGACACACAGTTAACCAAAGCATATAGAACTCTAATTTGCCTTAACCAAAATAAATCTACTCCTAGACATAGAATAACTAAAATCTCATAAAATTCATCAAAAGAACAGAATATTAAAAGCTGTTACAGAAAAAAATACAGATCAGCTATAAAGGAAAGCCTATCAAAATATACCAGATTTCTCAACACAAAACATCATCAAGAACAGCTTGAAGTGAAGTATTTCAAGTCCTAAAAGAAAATAACTTCCAATCTAGATTGATGTACCCTGTAAATCTATCTTTTAAAATTAATGGAGAAATAATATCTTTCTGTGACCAAAAAAAAAAAAAAAACTGATGAATTCATACCCACCAAACCAATCTTACAAAAGACACTAAAAGATATTTTTAAAAAGAGATAAAAATGACTACAATTCCAAGAAGAACAACAGAAACAAACCCCCAAGCAGGGCAAGCAAATCAACAGAGGGAAAGTATGGAACCTACAGCAGGAAAATAATAACATGACAAAGATAAGCCAATACAAATGCTGAACCATCGATGGCTTCAAATGCATTTAAATCAAAAGGAAATTATAGACTAAAAATGAAAATTGGAAAACAATACTTCACATGAAAGAACACAGAAAAAAGCAAGGGTGACTATTCTGTTTGTAGACAATGTGAACTTCAAACCAAGAACAATCAAAAGAGATGAAGAAGGTATGGGGAAACTCCAAGACAAAGAGACAACAATAACAAATATGTATACACCAAATACAGGATCATTCAAATGTATAAGACAAACATGAAAAGGCATGAAAAAATCAAACAATCAATAACATAATCATCAGAGGAAACCTTAACACCCCATTGGCACAAAGATTTAGATTAACTAGACAAAACTATCAGCAAAAATATAATAGAACTAAATCAAACTTGTAAACAAATGGATTAACTAGTCTCTGTAGTGCTCCAGCCAATATCAGAATGCATGATCTTCATAGCTACACATGGGACATTCTCTAAAATAGACCACATACTAATCCATGGAACACACTTAAGTAAATGCAAAAGAATTGGAATATCTCATGCATACTACCTGACCACATTGTAATTAACTTGGAAATTAATGACAAAAGAAATCACAAAAATTCCACAAACACATGGAAATTATATAACACCCTCCTGAACAACTGATGGGTTCTAGACAAAACCAAAGAAGAAATCAAACAATATCTCAGTCAAATGAAAATACAAATAAAACTTACTGGAATGTGTAGGATGTAATGAAAACAATCCTCAGAGGGTACTATTTTGGTTTTTAGTTTCTGTTAGGTTGATTTATTTTTAATTCTAAAGTAAAAATTATATATATATATATATATGTGTGTGTGTGTGTGTGTGTATTAGTGTATAGTGTATAGCATACAACATGATATATGTATTTATATGATGTATCTATATATGATCTATCTATCTAATCTCAATGCAGAAGGATTGAAGAAGGATTTCAACAAATTTCAGGTGCATGGATCCTTTCAAAAGTCATATTTTTGTTCTGAGAACATTTAAAATCTATACTTAGTGATATTCAAAAGTACTATCTACTGATATAAACTGCAGTCACTAAGATGTATGCTATTTCCTTTAATTTATAATCTTAATGTCCTTTGACCAAAGTATTTTTAATCCCCATACTCCTTACCTTATGGTAGTTGCCCTTATATTCAGTTTCTTAATTCTACTGTTTTTCACTCCACATGTAGGAGATATTTATTTGAATTATTCTACATCAGCTGGAGGCTTTTCACTATGTATCAGATCACTGTAAATTTTATGCCTGCTGCTGACCATTTTCACCATGATGCTCTAAGGAAACACATGAAAGAGTAAAAGCTTGAAACTATCTTTTTTTATTCTTTAATAATTTTATTGAGAAACAAATTGTAATGAGACAGTTTCAAAACCAATTAGTAGGAAAGTTGCAATAATAAATACATTGCATATTGTTGTCCTGGTGGTTATTCATAGTACAAGATGCAGACATGATATCCTGTTCACAAACACTATTAGAATAAATCTTATTTATCGAATTCAGAGAATGTAGCTATTTATCTATCCTGCCTACTTTGAATATACATATACAAAATGGTCATTCATTTGTATCCCCTTTTTTTGTTTCATTTTGTCAGAGAAGGATATTCCATTGTCATGTAGATATTGTAGATGCGTGAATGCTGCAAAATATTACAATATAGTCCAGTAGTCCACAATATTAGTGGGTTTTCTGTAGGACTGGCAATGTCAGAAGGTGTTGACTTGAGCCTTTTACACCCCAACATATTAATATGACTTTACTTTTTATACTTCATTTTTATCCTTTTCTGCTGAATAGTTAACACCAAGATAACACAAGACATATATAACAAGAAATGTAGCTTTTGTATCTGATAAGGTCATTCAAGTCCCCTCTGGATTTATCCTGAAACCCTGTACCATAGTCTGCAGATCCTTTATAGTGTCAGTCAAGTGGATGTGTCACAGTCATTGCTTGAACAATTTGTTCTCTGTGAAAGCCTAAGAGAATGTCTTGTCTCCATGTGACTCTCCTTAGACACACTCTTTGTTATTGATCACTTTTCCCAGTGGCCCCATAATCTCCTTGATCAGAAAATTGGGGACACAACTGAGTTACATGTTACAGTACAGGTTCTCCTCTGTGCTGAGTCTTCACTGACCTTGAAAGCCTAGGGAAAAAATGTTGGCTCTCCGTGAAGCCCTTCTGTTTCTCTAATTTGTGGTCTGCAAATTTAAGTTATTAACCCTCCAGAAGAGAAGCTTATTATTACCCTATAACATATGCGGTTAGATTTAACCTCACTATTTGTCTGAATATCAAACATCTTAGGCACAACATGAAACAGATATTTTTCATCAAGTATTGATATGCTAAGCTTTAAGTCCCTGCAGAATAGAAAGAAAAAAATTAAAAATTTAAAAATATTTTTAAAAATAGGAATAAACACTTAAATCTAACCATATACAGCATTGTAGCAGAACAGTCATTTGTCATTTATTTTCTTGTCTCATGTTTTTATTTATTACCCTTACTTTTGAAACAAACATTTACTGGAGAGAGAGTATGGAAATAATTGGTACATCATGACAAGCACTATGTATTTAGAAGACCAGAATGACAGGCATTCCAGCATGACCCTACTATTGCACATTGCTATATTCAGTGCAGTTGATTCTCTCAAAGGTATCAACATATATAGTTAGTCAGGGTATGAATCCTATCAGTTAATTGTCAGCTTCAAAAATATGCTGATGTTTTTCAGGAGCATTGCCTTATCCATCTTGTGCATATAAATGTATGGCTTTGTTCCTATCATGTTTTGCAGTTTTTCTCCTTGCATTCTCTTGCTTGTCTAATCCTCAAGTTCTCACTTTCCTTTTAATTGTATTATATCTTTCTATCAGTATTTCTTCTTTTAAATTTTTATATTATGGAGCCTAACATTTACACATGTGGGTCTAGTTTATTTTTCTTATAAGTATATCCACAAGTGGCATGCAATTAAGTGTAAATGCTTCAAGTTTATCATTCTTTATAGCTGACTAATACCCCATTGTATAAAAATACCATATTTGTTTCATCCATCCCTCAAATGATGGGCATCTTGGTTGTTTCCAAGATTTGTCTATCACAAATTATGCTGTTATAAACATAGGAACATATATATCACCATGATATTATGTTTTCAGTTCCTCCAGGAAAATTCCCAGTAGGGGGATAGCTGGTGTGAATGGGATTTCCAGTACTAGTTTTTAAGGAGTATCTACTCTGATTTCCATAATGGTTGCACCAGTCTACATTCCCACCAACAACAGAGAAGTTTCCTTCTTCCACACAGCCTCTCCAACATTTGTTGTTGGTTGATTTCTTTATGGGTCCAGCACGCTTCCGCTGCGCCACTCTGCTCTGCTGGTTGATTTCTTTATGATAGCCATTCTTTGTGGGGTAAGATGGTTTCTCAGTGTTGTTTTGATTTGCATTTCATGGATGGTTAGTGATATTGAGCATTTTTCATTTATTTATTCTCTTCATTAATTTCATGCTCTGAGAAGTGTGTTTATCTCAGATGCTCATTTCTGAATTAGGTCTTTAAATTTTGGAGCCCGAATGTTTTTTAACTCTTTATAAATTCTAGAGAGCAGACCTTTGAGTGCTTATAAGTCAAAATTTTTTCCAAATTCGTAGGTTGCCTTTTCACTTTGTTGGTGATTTCTTTTGATAAGCAAAACCTTCTCAAGAAGAGAAGATCCTACTTGCTAATTGCTTCAACTATTGCCCATATGATTTCAGTTTTGTTCATCAACACTTTACCTACCCCTATGTCTTCAAGAGTTCCTCCTACTTTCTCTTCCACAAGATTGAGTGTGTCTCTTTCAATGTTTAGATTTTTAATCCATTTTGACTTTAACTTTGTGCATGATCATAGACCTGGGTCAAGTTTTAGTTATGCATGTAGAGAGCCAGTTTTTCCAGCACCGTTTGTTGAACAGGCTATCTTTCTTCCAGTGAGCATGTTTGGCCCCTTTGTCATAGTTAAGGTGGCTGAGTGTGTTCATAGAGGTTTGGGCATCTTCTAATCTATTCCATTGAACCTAAGGTCCATTTTCTTGCCAGTATCATGCTCATTTTGCCACAGTAGTTTGTAGTATAATTTCAAGTCGGAATTGTAATACCTCCTGCCATGTCTTTGTTGCACAGGATTGCCTTTGCTCTTGTATGTATTTGCTGCTTTCAAATAAATTTTAGGAACAATTACCCTTGATCTAGGAGGTATGTTGGTGGTAGTTTGATAGGGATTGCATTAAATCAGTACAGAAATTTTGAAGTATGGTCATCTTCACGGTGTTGGTTCTTTGTATCCAGGAGCAAGGAATATCTTTCCATTTTCTCCAATCCTCTAAGATCTCTTTTTTCAGAGTACTGTAATTTTCCATGAAAAGATCTTTGACTTCTTTAGTTAGATTAATTCCAAAGTATTTCATTTTCCATGGTGCTGCTGTGAAAGGTATTGTTTCTGTAATTTCCCTCTCAGTGTGTTTATTACCTGTCCAGAGGAACGCTATTGACTTTTGGGTATTGACTTTATATCCTTCTTTGCTACTGAATTTATGTATTAATTCTAGTAGCTTCTTGGTGGAGTTTTTTGGGTCTCTCAAGTAAAGTATCATGTCATCTGTAAATAATGATAGTTTAACTTATTTACCTATTCTTATTCATTTTATTTCTCTCTTTTGTCTAATGGCTCTAGCTAATGATTCCAGAACTTTATTGAATAGGAGGGGTGATAGAGGACAGACATCCTTGTCTTGCACCAGATCTGAGAGTAAAAGATTTCAGTCTTTCCCCATTTAGAATTGTGTTAGCCATTGGATTGTCATAGATAGCTTTTATCAGATTGAAGTAGAGTCCATCTATTCCAATTTTCTTTAGGTCTTTGTACATGAATGAGTGTTGGACTTTGCCAGAAGCATTTTATGCATCAATTGAAATGATCATGTGTGTTTTAGGTTTCACTCCATTGATATAGTGTGCTACATTTATAGATTTGAATATGTTGAAACATCCTTGCCTCCCTGAGATTAATCCTATCTGGTCATGGTGTATAATCTTCTTCATGATTTGCTATATTTATTTGCTAGGATTTTATTGAGGACTTTTGCATCTATGTTCATGAGGGAAATTGGCCTGTAGTTTTCTTTTCCAGTTGTGTCTTTCCCTGATTATATTATCAGTATTATACTGATTTCATTATCAGTATAATACTTGCCTCCAGGAATAATTGTGGGACAATTGCTTCCTTTTCAATTCATGTAAGAGCTTGACGAGTATAGGGATTATATCTGCCATAAATTTCTTTTACAATACAACTGTGACCTGCACTTTCCTTTGTTGGTAGGTTTTTTATTACATTTTGCATTTCATTGGCTGTTATTGGGTTGTTGAGAGTTGTTATATCTTCTTGTTTCAGTTGTGGTATTTTTTACCTTTCTAGGAATCTGTTCATTTCTTCTGTGTCTTCTATTTTGTGAGAGTAAAGGTTCTCAAAGTAGCTATTGACAATCTTCTGAATTTCCACTGGGTCTGTAGTAGTTACACCCTCTTCATTCCTCATTGCTTGTATTTGAATTTTTTCTTTCCTCTTTTTAATGAGGTTAGCTAGGGCTTATCGATTTTATTTAACCTTTCAAAGAACCAGCTTTTTGATTTGTTAATTCTTTGAACTGTTTTCCTCACCTCAATTGAATTAATTTCTGCTCTAATCTTTATGATTTCTTCCCTTCTTTGGGCTCTAGGTTTGGTTTTCTCTTCCTTTTCTAGATGTTAGAGATACCAATTTATGGTGTTTATTTGTTCCTGTTCTGGTTTCCTAATGTGTGAGTTTATAGCTGTAAAAATCCCTCTGATAACTACTTTCATCACATCCCATGAGTTCGATAAGTTGTGCTTGAATTTTCATTTAAGTGTTGATATTTTTGCATTTCTTGATTTATGATTGACATGTTATTTACCTGATGTTATTTACTCCTTTTTGTCCTGTGTTTAATTGTTTGTCCGATTTAGTGGGTTCCTTCTGCTCTTGTTTTTGGAGTTCTTATCATTTTGGTTCCTCTGTAAAACATTTTTTAATACTCTGTGTAGGGTTAGTTTTGTCATCATGAAATTCTTTACTGGTTCTTTGTCATGAAAGTATTTCACTTCTCCCTCACACTTGAAAGAGAGTTTTGCAGGGCATAGTAGTCTATGCTGGAATATTTTCCTTAGAGGACTTGAAGTACTTTGCTCATTCTGTTCTTGCCTTCATGGTTTGTGAAGGGAAGTCAACCATTATTCTGATGGGCTTTTCTTTAAATGTGATCTGTTTCTTTTCTCTAGAGGCTTTCAGTATATTGTTCTTGGGCTGGATTTCTGGAATCTTGACTATTATATGTCTCGGTGTGTTTCTAAGTTGGTTGCAGTTATTCAGAGTTCTGTATAGTTCAGTTTCCTGAATGTCAGGTTCTTTCCTCATATTTGGGAAGTTTTCTGCTGTTACTTCTTCCCATATTCTTTTTAAATTATTTGTATTCACTCCTTCTTTCTCATCGATGCCTATTAATCTTGTGTTGTTCATCTTTGCATCGTCTTGCAGGTGATTAATATTTTTTCCTGCATCCTGGTTGTATTTAAAAGATCTTTTCTTACCTTTTCACTACCTAAAACAATGTCTTCATGATCTAAAACTCTATCTTCACTTTCAGTCAAACGGAATTTCAAGCTTGTGATTGAAATTTTAAGTTATTCTATATCTCTTTGACTCTGCTTCACATGGTTTATTTCCTTAATGTATTGCTCATTCAAGAAATCCATTACTTTTCTAATTTTCTCTATTTTTTATCCTTGTCTTCTTCACAAGCACTTATTAATTACTTTACTTCAGAGATTTTTTTCTCATCTGATTGCCTTTATCTGTTTCTGCTGTCATTTCTTTCATTCAGACACTATTAATTCAGATATTTCAGCTGTGCTAGTGTGCTTTGCATGTGTTCTGGGTGAGCTCAAGACCTGAAATTGCATTTTGCTCTGTTTCTTTGTCATTTTGTAAAGCCCTGTCCTTGACCTTCGGTGTAGAGCTTTGGTGAAGTTAATTTTTTTTTTAATTTTATTGATGAACAAATAATGATAAGACAGATTCAAGACAACTTAACAGGATAGACATCAATAAATTAATACATTGCAAACTGTATTCATAATATTCTGGTATTGTACAAGGTGCATACATGATATTATACTTATAGACATTATTATAGCAGATGTCTCTTATCAGTGAATTAAAAGAGTGTAGCTGTTTACTTATCTTATTTTTATACCTGAAGTATATCACAGATTCAATAATTAATACTTTCTACATTGTTATTTTCCTAGTGGTTGTCCATAGTACCAAAATCCTACATAATATCTTGTCCAACCACTATTAATGCAAATCTTGCTTCTCATAGATTTATGCAGAACTACTGCATATTTATCCTAACTGTACTGTTTAAACAGACACATCGTGATTATTCCTTTGTATACCCTTTTTTTTTTTGTCCAGACCTGTCAAAGATGGGCACTCAATTGTTATTTAAAAAAAAATTTAGGTGCCTGAATTTGGAGGCACAATTCAACACAGTCCAGCATTCCACAATAACAGTGAATTATCTGAAGAAGTTGTTGACTATAGCCATTTAGAGCTCAAATTATTATTATGGCCCCGTGTTGTATACCTCATTTTTATACTTTTCTGCTGGATGGTTAAGATCGAGATAGATTAAGACCCTATATACCAAAAGATGTAGCTTTTGTTTCTGAAGAGGTCAGTGAAGTTCCCTCGGGGTTTATCTTCTACTGCTGTACCTTACTCTGTAGATCCTTTGTGTATCTTATCCATGTGGATGAGTCATGGCCAATGCTTGACCAGTTTGCTCTCTGTGAGAGCCTGAGAGAAAGTCTTCTCTCGATGTGACTCTCCCTAGGCATACTATAGATCATCAGTCTCTTTAATCTGTGGCTCCATAATCTCCTTGTTCAGAAAATTTGGGGCTCAAATGAGTTCCATGATGTTACAGTACAAGTTCTCCTATGTCCTGAGTCTTCACTGACCTTAAAAGCCTAGGGCCAAACTGTTGGCTGATCTTCAAACTGTTGGAGGTTCTTCTATTTCTCCTATATTGATCTGTGAACTTAGGTTGTTAACTATCCAGAACAAAAGCTGATTAGTACACTGCAGCATATGCTACTCAGTTTGTCCTAAATATCTGACTCAATTCTTCTTCATTGTTGTTGTACATTTCTATTTGTATTTCTTCTTTTGGGAATGGGGAGTTGGCTCAGTGGGAGAATGGCTTCCCTGGCAAGACTAAGGGCCTGACTTCAATCCTCAGTTCTGTCAAAAAAAAAAAAAAAAAAAAAAAAAAGAGTAATGTATTTCTTCTTTTGACTTCTTATACTAGGGAGACTATACAATATTTGCATATGTTTGTCTGGTTTCTTTCGCTTAGGACTGTATGGTCAAGTGGCATCCACTTCAATATAAATGCTTCAAGCTTATCATTCTTAAAAGCTGAGTAACACTCCATTATATAGAAATACCACATTTATTTCAACCATTCCTCATGTGACAGGCATCTTGGTTGTTTCCAAGACTTTGCTATGAGAAATTGTGCTGCTATAAACATAGGTACACATATATCACTATGATATAATGATTTCAGTTCCTCTGGGAAAATTCCAAGTAGTGTTTTGGCTGGCTTAAATGGGTTTTCCAGTCCTACTCTTTTGAGGAGTCTCCACACTGACCTCCACAATGGTTGTGCCAGTCTAAATTCCCACCCGTAGTGAAGTATTCCCTTTTCCCCACATTCTCTCCAACATTTGTTGTTGGTAGATTTCCTTATAATAGCAATTCTTTCTTCAGTGAGATGGTATCGCAGTGTTGTTTTGATTTGCATTTCATGGATGGCTAGTGATGTGGAGCATTTTCTCATATATTTTTTCATTTCTTTAATTTCGTCCTCTAAGAAGTGTGTATTCATCTCGGATACCCATTTTTGAATTGGGTCTTTAAACTTGAGGGCCCTGTTATATCTTAGTTCTTTATATATTCTAGAGAGCAGACCTTTGTCTGATTGCTTATTAGTTAGGATTTTTTCAAAATTTGTGGGTTGTCTTTTCACTTTGTTGACAATTTCTTTTGACGTGCAGAACTTCCTCAAGAAGAGTTGATCCCAGCTGTTGATTCTTTCAAGTGTTTCCTGTGCAAATATATGTTTGTTCATGAACTCTTTACCTACCCCTGTGTCTTCAAGAGTTCATCCTACTTTCTCTTCCAGGAGATTGAGTGTTTCTATTTTAATGTTTAGATCTTTAATGCATTTTGACTTTAGCTTAGTGCAAGGTGATAGAGCTGGGTAGTTTTAGTTTTTGACATGTAGAAAGCCAGAATTCTCTGGCACCATTTGTTAAAGAGGCTATCTTTCTTCCAGCGAGTGTGTTTGGCCCCTTTGTCGAAGATCAGATGGCTGAGTGTGTACATAGATGCCTCTGCGGCTCTGCATCTATTTCACTGATATTCAGATCTATTTCATTGCCAATAGCATGTTGATTTTATCACAGTCACTTTGTAATATAATTTCAAGACAGGAATTGTGATGCCTCCTGCCTTGTCTTTATTGGCCAAGATTGCCTTTGCGATTCTGGATCATTTGTGGTTCCAAATAAATTTTAGCAATGATTTCTCTAGGTCTGGGAGGTATGTTGGTGGCAGTTTGATTGGGATTGCATTAAATCTGTACAGCAATTTTGGGAGTATGGCCATCTTCACAATGTTGGTTCTTCCTATCCAGGAGCATGGAATATCTTTCCATTTTCTGAAATCCTCTATAATCTCTTTTCTTAGGGTGCTGTAATTTTCCGTGCAAAGATCTTTGACTTTCTTTGTTAAGTGAATACCAAGGTATTTCATTTTCCGTGGTGCTATTCTAACAGGTATTGTTTCTATTGTTTCCCTTTCTATTGCTTGTTATCTGTGTAGAGGAATGCTATTGGCTTTTGAGTATTGACTTTGTATCTTTCTATGCTACTGAATTTTTGTATCAGTTCTAGTAGTTTCTTGGTGGAATTTTAGGGGTCTTCCAGGAAAGGTATCACGTCATCTGCAGATAGTGATAATTGAACTTCTTCCTTACCTATTCTTATTGCTTTTATTTCTCCCTCTTTTCTAATGGCTGTTGCTAAGAATTCTAAGAATATGTTGAATAGGAGGGGTGATAGAGGCCATCCTTGTCTTGTACATTATTTAAGAGTAAAATATTTCAGTTTTTCCCCATTTAGGATTATATTAGCTTTTGGGTTTTCTCAGTGCAATAGATGGGAAACCCAGAGCACAAAGCCAGGAAGAAATCATAAAGATTAGAGCAAAAATTAATTCAATTTATTGAATTAATCAAGTTAAGGTATAGTCCATCTATTCCAATTTTCTATAAGACTTTCAACATGAATGAGTGTTGGACTTTGTCAAAAGCTTTCTCTGCATGAATTGAGATGATCATGTGGTTTTCAGATTTCAGTCTATTAATATAGTGTATTACATTTATAGATTTTTTAATATTGATCCATCCTTGCATCCCTGGGATGAATCCTCCCTGGTCATGGTGTATTATCTTCTTGATGATTTGCTGTATTCTATTTGCCAGGATTTTATTGAGTAATTTTGCGTCTATGTTCATGAGGGTGGCCTGTCATTCTCCTTTTTAGTTGTGTCTTTCCCTGGTTTTAGAATGAGTATAATACTTGCCTCCAGAAATGATTTTTGGAGGACAGCTTCCTTTTCAATTTCATTGAAGAGTTTGAGGAGTGTAGTGATTATATCTTGTATAAATTTCTTGTAGAACTCAGCTGTGAGTCCATCCGGACCTGGACTTTTATTTGTAGGTATGCTTTTTATTACATTTCGTATTTAGTTGGCTGTTATTGGCTTATTGAGAGTTGTTATATCTTCTTGGTTCAGATTTGGTAATTTGTACCTTTCGAGGAACTGGTCCATTTCTTCTGTGTCTTCTATTCTGTGAGTGTAAAGATTCTTGAAGTAACCATTGATAATCTTCTGAATTTCTGCTGCGTTTGTGGTGATTTCACCCTTTTTACTTCTTATTACTTGTATTTGAATTTTTTCTTTCCTGTCTTTGATGAGGTTGGCTAGAGGATTATCAACTTTATTTAGTCTTTCAAAGAACCAACTTTTTGATTTGTGGATTCCTTGAACTGTTTTCTTCTTCTCAATTGAATTAATTTCTGCTCTAATCTTTATGATTTCTCCCATTCTTTGTGCTCTGGGTTTTGTTTGCTCTTCTTTTTCTAGATGGCGGAGGTGCAACATTAGGGTTTTTATTTGTTCCCATTCTGTTTTCTTAATGTGTCAGTTCATAGCTATGATTTTCTCTCTAAGAATTGCTTTCATCTCATCCCATAGATTCCAGTAAGTTGTGCTTGAATTTTCATTGAATTGTAGATATTGTTGAATTTCTTGTTTAATTTCTTCTGTGAACTTAGGTTGTTAACCAACCAGAAGAAAAGCTGATTAGTGTCCTCCAGCACATGCCATTCACTTTGTCTTATCTTACTGAATTGATTTTAGTTGTTGTGCGTTTCCTTGTTTTTTTTTTTTTGAAATGTTAAATGAGAATGTTTTTTTTTATTATTTTATTGAACTACAAATGTCAATCAGATAGTTTCAAGACACCTTAACAATACAGATTCGATAAATTAATACATTGCAGACTGTTTTCATAATGTTTTGGTATTGTACAAGTTGCATACATGATATTATATTTACAGACACTATTTTAGCAGATATCTCTAATCAGTGAATTAAGAGTGCAGCTGCTTACTTATCTTATTTTTTATACCTGAATTATATCAAAAATTCAGTAATTATTTTCCTAGTGGATGATCATAGTACTAGAAGCCGACATAATATCCTGTCCAACCACCATTAGTGCAGATCATGCCTCTCATAGAATTATGCAAAAGCACAGCGTTATCTATCCCAACTGTACTGTCTATACACACACATCATGATTTTTTCTTTCTACACCCCTTCCTTTGTCTATACCTGTCAAAGGTGGGCAATCCATTGTCATTCAACTAACTTAGGTGCTTGAACTCGACACCACAATTCAGTCCAGAATTCTACAATGATAGTGAGTTATTCAAAGAAGTTGTCGACCATAGCAATCTACAGCTCAACTTAACATCATGGCCCCACGATGTATACTTCATTTTCATACTGTTCCGCTGGATGGTTAAGACCCAGACAGATCAAGACCCATATACCAACACATGAACTTTATATTTCCTATGTGGTCAGTGAAGTCCTCTCAGGGTTTATCTTGTAGTTCTGTACATTATTCTGTAGTTCCTTTGTCTGTGTCATCCATGTGGATGAGTCACGACCAACGCCTGACCAGCTCGCTCTCTGTGAGAGCCTGAGAGAAAGTCTTCTCTTCACGTGACTCTCCCCAGGCACACCACAGAACTTCAATCTCCTTCCTCTGTGGCTCCATAATCTCCCTGTTCAGAAAACTTGGAGCCCACCTGAGTTTCATGATGTTGCAGTACAGCCTCTCCCATGTCCCTACTGACAAACAAGGATGGCAATTTCTTTTCTTTTCTTTTTTTTTCTTTTGTTTTACTGAAGAACAAATAGCAATGGGACACTTTCATATCACATTAGCAAGACCCCTTCGATAGATATTACATAGCATATTGTTTTTTTAGTGGATTTTTGTTCTACTAGGTGCACTCATGATGCTCTATTTACAGGCACTATTAGAGCAGATGCCTCTGATCAGTGAATTATGATAATGTAGCTGTATACTTATCTTTTTTAAAGCTGAATTATACAAGAGTTTCAATCATTAATACTTTTACATTGTTATCTTCCTAGTGGTTATCCATAGTACATGAAGCTGACAAGATATCCCATCCAAACACTATTGGTGCAGATCTTTCTTCTCATAGAATTATGCAGTACTGCATATTTATGCTAATTGTACTGTCTATACAAACAAACAATGGTTATTCCTTTATTACCCCCTTTCTTTGTTTAGTCCTGTGAAAGATGGGTATTCTATTGTCATAGGTTGTTGACTAGAGCCATTTTCAGCTCAGCTTATTATTATGGCCTTATATTATATACCTCATTCTCTTACTGCTCTGCTGGATGGTTGAGACCGAGATGGAGCAAGACCTATATAACAAAAAATGTAACTGTTGTATCTGACGAGGTCAGTCAAGTCCCCTCCTGGTTTATCCTGTAACCCTGTGACTCACTCTGTAGATCCTTTGTCAGTGTCAGCCATGTGGATGAGTCACGGCTATTGCTTGATCAGTTTTCTCTGTATGAGAGCCTGAGAGAAAGTTTTCTCTCTACGGGACTCTCCTTAGGCACACTATACATCATTGATCACATTTCTCTGTGGCTCCATAGTCTCATTTATCAGAAAATTTGAGGCACAACTGAGTTCCATGATGTTGCAGTGTACGTTCCCCTGTGTCTTGAGTCTTCGCTGACCTTGAGAGACTGGGCCAAAAATGTTGACTGACCTTGCAGCCCTTCCATTTCTTCAAATTTTGATCTGTAAACTTAGGTTCTGAACCATCCAGAACAGAAGAAGATTAGTACCCTGCAACATATGTTTCAGTTTACCCAAACTATCTCACTAAATTCTTTTAGTTGTTGTTATGACTTTTTATTTGCACTTATTCTTTTGATTTTTTTTATACTAGGGAGAATATACAATATTTGCACATGTGAAAATAAAAATTTCTTCTATGACCCATTGATTGGTGAGTAGGGTGTTGTTTAGTTTCCATGAATATAGTGGGTTTTCCTGGTTTATTTTGTCATTTATTTCCAGTTTCATTGCATTGTGGTCAGATAGTATTCATGGGATAATTTCTATTTTCTTGCATATACTTAGGCATGACCTCTGTGCTAGTATGTGGTCTATTTTGGACAATGACCCGTGCGCAGCTGAAAAAAATGTGTATTCAGCTGTGTTGGGTGGAACACTCTGTATATGTCCACCAGGTCCATTTGTTCCAAGCTCTGGTTCAGTTCTGCTACTTCCTTGCTAATTTTTTGTCTGTTTGACATATCCTTTGAGATAAGGGTGTGTTAAGATCTCCTGTTAAGATTGTGTTCTTAGACAGAAATTTTTTCATGTCCCTTAACATTTGTCTTACATAGTTGGGTGCTCCTCTGTTTGGTGCATAGATATTTATGAGTGTTACTTCTTGCTCTTGAATTTTTCCCCTGACCAATATATAGTGGCCTTCTTTGTGTCGTTTGATCATTCTTGGTTTGAAGTTGAGACTGTCTGAGAACAGAATTGCTACTCCTGCTTTTTTCTGAGGTGCTGGGGCATGTAGTGTTGTTTTTCCGTTCTTTGACTTTGAGTTGAGTGTGTTTCTTGTATACAGCATATTGTTGGATTTTGTTTCCTAATCCACTGTGCCAGTCTATTTCTCTTAATTGGAGAATTGAGTCCGTTTACATTTATGATTATAATTGAAATGTGCTGACTTAGGTTTGTCATGATATTTACCTAGTGTTGTTTACTCCTTTGTAACCTGTGTTTAATTGTCCTCCTGGTTAGTGGGATCCTTCCGTTCTCATTCGTGGAGTTATGGTCATTGTGGTGTCTCTTTAGAACATCTTTCAGCAGCCTGTGTAGCAATGACTTTGTCATCATGAAATTCTTTAGTTGTACTTTGTCATGGAAGTTTCTTTACTTTCCCCTCAAACTTGGAAGAGAGTTTTGCAGGGTATAATAGTCTGGGCTAGAATTTGTTTTCATACAGGACTTGAAGAACTCTGCTCCATGCTCTCCTTGCCTTCATGGTTTGTATAGAGAAGTTGGCTGTAATTGTGATGGGTTTTCCTTTGAATGTGATCTGCTTCTTCTCTCTATCAGCTTTCTGTATATTATTCTTGTGTTCGATTTCTGGGATCTTAACTATTATATGTCTCGGTGTGTTCTTACTGGGGTTGAAGTTAATTGGAGTTGTGTATGCTTTGGTTACCCGAATGTTGATTTGTTTCCTCATATTTGGGAATTTTTCTGTGATTACTTCTGCCTATATTCTTTTTTATCATTTGTATTGACTCCTTCATTCTCATTGATGCCACTTAATCTCACATTGTTCATCTTGATGTCATCTTGAAGGTGATGTATTATTTTTATCTGCATTCTCATTCTTTTTAAGAGATCTGTTCTCACCTTTTCACTAGCTGCACCAGCATCCTCTAGATCTGAAACTCTGTCTTCACATTCACTGCAACGGTTTTGTAGACTCATGATTGATATTTTTATTTCTTCTAGATCTCTTTGACTCTGCTTCATGCGTTCTATTTCTTTTCTATATTGCTCATTCCAGGATTCTGTCATATTTCTTATCTCCTCTACTTTATCCATTTCTTCTTTAGAGGTAGCTATTAGTTCTTTTTCTGCAGAGTTTCTTCCAGGTTGGGTTTCCTCTATGTATTTCTGGACTTGTTCCTGTATTTCAGATGGTAAGATTTCAAAGAATTCTTTTTTGATTTCTGAAATTATTTCTGCTTTGAGTGCCTCATGACCTTTCTGCTGTTGTTTCTTTGCTTCTGACGCTTTTAATTAATACTTTTCAGCTGAAGAGTGTTCTCTGCACTTGTTCCCAATGAGCATTGGGTCTCACCCTGATGTTTCTGGATTTGATTCTTCATTTCAGATGTGATGTATTCAAATATTTCTTTTTTTATTTCAGGAATTAATTCTTGTCTGAGCTCCTCTATACCTTTCTGCTGTTGTTCCTTTGCTTCCATCTCTGTTAATTCATTCATTTCAGCTGAGCTAGTGTCCTCTACACTTATTGGTGGACTCGAGACCTGAGATTGCATTTTTCTCCTTGTCTTTGTCATTTTGTGTAGTACTGACCTCTGAACTTTGGTGTAGAGCTTTGGTGCAATATAACCTTAGCATGTAGTGAGATTCAGGTACCAGTCTATTAAGGATGACATTATCCAGTTGTGCCTGGACTGGATCTTACTGTTGTGTTCATTTCCTTTTTGCTGTAGCTCCTGTGATTCCCCTCTGTTGAGTCCCTGGTTAGGGGAGCATTGAGGGATGCAGAAGCTCTCTCTCACACTTACTAGGCTGGGCAGGGGTGGATCAAGTGCCAGGAGAGTCACTAGAAGTTCTCGCTCCCATGGTGCACTTGAGGGCAGTGGCTACAGAGAGTTGACAGGTAGGTCTGTCTAAGGTTTCTCAGGCAGGTCTCTAACTAGTATGTCTTGGGGCCTGAGGCAGTGGATGATGCAGAGCACACAGGGAGAAGCCAAAGTGTTTCCCTCAGATTCACCACACACTCACCGAACTTTGGTGCCCAGGGAGTCAGAGAAATTCCCACTCATTCAGCGAGCTTTAGGGCAGAGGATCCGGGGGTTGCTGGTTAGTGGGCCCTATGATTTCAGGCCAATTGCTAGCTTAGAGGGCTTGGGGGCGGGGATCCAGGTAGCATGAGTGGGAGGAAGCCAAAGCCTCTCCCTCAGACTCACCACACACTTACTGATCTGGGAAGCCTGGCGAGTCTTACAAATTTCTACTCACTAGGAGGGCTTTGGTGTGGGATCCAGGAGGCTGCTGGACCGTCTCAGGCAGTCACTCTGGCTGGCTGTGGGGGGGCAGAATCGACCAGGCCACCAGAGTCAGCCCTGCTGTCTCAGGGTCGTCCTGGTGAAGTTATAACCTAAGCACCCACTCAAATTTTAATACAGATCTACTCAATTTGAGTTCGTCCATTTGTCCCTGGCTTGTGTCTGGCTACTGTGCTCAGCTTCTTCTTGCTGCAGCCCTTGGAATTGGAACTGTTGTGCCTCTCTGGCAAGATTTTCTGCTCCTGGATTAGCTGGGTGGTTTTGACTTCTAGTCTCTCTGCAAGGACTTTAGCTGCAGAGTTTCACCCTGGGCCTGTATGCCTGGCCTGAGCTGTCCTGGAGGGCTCCAGGGAGCACAAGAGAATGCAGAAGCCCTCCCACACACTCACTGGGTCTGGACCTGGGCAAGTCTGGAGGGGTCCTGAGAGCATGGCCAAAGTTCTCACTCACAAAGCAGGTTTGGGCTGTCTCTGGAGGGGTGAAGGGGTCCCGAGAACACAGAGAAATGTCTCACTCACATAGCTGACCTGGGCTTAGTCTGGAGAAGTCCAGCAAGCACAGGGGAGTCCCAATGCTCTCCCACATACTTGCACATCCTGGGCTTGGACAGGTCTGGAGGATTCCTGAGAGAGTGACAGAAGTTTTCACAGGAGGGTAGTTTATAGCAATAAATTCTTACATAAGGCAAAGAGATGAATAAAGGAATAGCATAATGCTAAACCTCAATCTTTTACAAAACAAAAGAGGAAGTCAAGCACAAAGTCCAAAGAAGGGATGACATAATAAAAGCAGAGCACAAATTAACACAATTGAGGTGAAGAAATAAATAGAAGGAATTCATCAGTTGAAGAGTTAGTTCTTTGAAATAATAAGTAAAATTGATAACTCCCTAGACATACTAATAAAAAAATAGGAAAGAAAATATTCACAATCATTCAGTAAGAAATGTAAAGTTAAAATAGCTACAGATACTAAAGAACATTACCTACTTTGAAAACTCTTCTAAGATGTTTGATGCTCAGACAGATAATGAGGTCAAGCACAAGTGCCTAAGTTATAGGATAATAATAGTAAGCTTCTCTTCTGGAGATTAACAACCTAAGTTTGCAGACCAAAAGTTAGAGAAAAAGAATGGCTGTAAGGACAACCAACATTTTGGTGCTGGCCTTTCAAGTCAGTGAAGACTCAGGATAGTGGAGAACCTGTACTGTAATATCATGGAACTTAGTTGTGTCCCAAATTTTCTGATCAAGGAGATTATGGGGC
Source organism: Ctenomys sociabilis (assembly GCA_004027165.1). Classification (NCBI taxonomy): domain Eukaryota; kingdom Metazoa; phylum Chordata; class Mammalia; order Rodentia; family Ctenomyidae; genus Ctenomys; species Ctenomys sociabilis. The sequence continues at coordinate 42,039 of PVKA01002345.1, forward strand.
CACAAGAAAAGTGATCAATAGTTTAGAATGTGCCTGAGGAGAGTCACATGAAGAGAAAACATTCTCTTAGGCTTTCACAGAGAACAAATTGGTCAAGCAATGGCCATGACACATCCACATGGCTGACACTGACAAACGATCTGCAAACTATGGTACAGGGTTTCAGGATAAATTCTGAGGGGATTTGACTGACCTTATCAGATATAAAAGCTACATTTCTTGTTATATATGTCTTGCTTTATCTTGGTGTTAACTATTCAGCAGAAAGTTATAAACGAAGTATAAAAAGTAAAGCCATATTAATATGCTGAGGTGTAAAAGGCTCAAGCCAACAACTTCTGACATTGCCAGTCCTACAGAAAAACCAGTACTATTATGGAATATTTTGCAGAATTCATGCACCTACAATATTTAAATGACCATGAAACATCCTTCTCTCAAAAAACTAAACAAAAAAGGGGATACAAATGAATGACCATTTTGTATCTGTATATTCAAAATGATTAGGACAGATATACAGCTACATTCTCTGAATTCAATAAATAAAAAGATTTGTTCTAATAGTGTTTTTGGACAGAACATCATGTCTGCATCTTGTACTGTGAATAACCACTAAGGCAACAATATGTAGTGTATTAATTATCGCAATTCTCCTACTAATTGGTTTTGAAACTGTCATTACAATTTGTTTCTCAATAAAATTATTTTTAAAAAACTCTTTACTTTCATAGAATTAAAAAGTATCAAGGAAACTAGCATAAATTTGTATATTAATGAACTACCAAAGCTGAATCAACAAGATACACAAATTCTGAAAAACCCAATATCAGTTACCGAAGTTGAAGACATAATTAAAAACTTACCAACAAAGTAAAGCCCAGGACCTAGTGAATGCCCAGAAGAATTCAACAAGAGATTTGGAGAAGATTTATCATTAATACTTCTTAAAATATTCAATAAAATTCAGAGGTAAGCAATTCTTCCTATTTCATTTCTGGAGGCAAGTATTTTCTGATATCAAAACCAAGGAAAGAATAAATCAAAAAAGAGAACTACAGGCCAATCTCCTAATGAACATAGATACAAAATTCCTTAATAAAATACTGGCTAAGAGAATGCAGAAAATTGTTAAAAAGATTGTACATCATGACCAAGTGGGATTCATCCCAGCATTGTAGGAATGGTTTAACGTAAGCAAATTAATAAATGTAATACACCAACAGAACCAAAGACAAAAACCCCATGATAATCTCAATAGATGCATAAAAGCTTTTGACAAAGTCTAACACTCATTTATGATAAAAATTCTATAGAAAAATTGAAATAGATAACATTTGCCTTAATTTGATGAGAGCCATTTATGACAAACCAACAGCCAACAACATACTAAATGGTCAAAAACTGAAAGCTTTCACTCTAAAATCAGGAAAAAAAGACAAAGATGCCCACTATCACTACTCCTTTTCAGTATAATTGGTTTTGACATCAGCCAGAGAAATTAGAGAAAACAGAGAAATAAAAGAAATGAGGATAGGAAAGGAAGAAGTAAAATATTATTATTCATAAATGACCTAGAAATCTACATAGAAGACCCAAAACTCCACTGAAAAACTTATAGAATGAATAAGAAAATTCAGTAGCATAGCAGATTACAAAGTCTGCTATGCTATTACAAAGTTTTGAGGAACACTCAAAAATCAAGTGTTCCTATACATAAACAATAAACACACCAAGAAAAAAGTCAGGGAAACTACACCCTTCATAATACCATCCAAAAAATGAAATACTTAGGAATCAATCTAACAAAGGAAATAAAGGATGTATACATTGAAAATCTTAGTATCTTCAAACAAGGGATTGAAAAGGTTTTCAGAACATGGAAAGATATTCCTTGCTCACGGATAAGAAGAGCCAACATTGTGAAATTGGTCACACTCCCAAAACCGTTATACAGATTAAATGCAATCCTAATTAAAATAACATTAGCATACATCACAGATATATATGGAAAATACTCCTAAAATTCATTAGGAACCTTTGTTATCCTAGGATAACAAATCAATCCTGGGCAACAAAGGAAAAGCAGAAGGCATCACAATCCTCTGACTTGAAATTATAATACAAAGCTATCGTGATAAAATCAGCACAGTATTGCCAAAAAGACAAACCTGAAAATTAATTGGGCAGATTAGAAAATACAACCATAACTATACACACACTCAGCCACTTTATCTTTGGCAAAGGAGCCAAACATGCTTTCTGGAAGATAGCTTCTTTAATAAATTGTGCTGGAGAAACTGGCTTTCCACATGCCAAAAACTAAAACCTAGATCCATGTGTATAACCACACACTAAACTGAAGTCAAAAGGTATTAAAGATCTAAATATTAAAGCAGAAATATTAAATCTACTGGAAGTAGGTAGAAATCTTGAAGATGTAAATATAGGCACAGAACTTGTGGGAAAAAAACTGCATAGGAACTACTTCACAGAATAATAAAATGGGATCTCATCTTATTAAAATGTTTTTGCATATGAAAAGAAATCACCAACAGAGTAAAAAGAAAATCCATGCATTAGGAAAGTATTTTAGCCAACTCTCCCTCAAACAAAGGACTTCTATCTACAACATACAAAATTAAAAAAATAAAAATTAGGCCCCAAAACTTCAAAGACTCAATCCAAAAAGGGACATCTGAGTTGAATACACACTTTTGCCATTTTGAAGAAATACAAATTTCAAATACATATATCAAAAAGTCTTCAACATCATTGGTCACTTGAGAAATACAAATTAAAACAACACTGAAATTCCAGCTCACCCTAGAAAGATTAGCTATCATCAAGAAGTCAACCCATAACTGGTGGGCTGTGAGGAACAAGGAATGCTTCTCCATTGCTTATGGAAATGTAGAGTGAAAGCCACTATGGAAATCAGTGTGTAGATTTCTCAAAAAAAACAACTAGGATGAGAGTTTTCATTTGACCCAGATATTCCCCTTCTGGGTATTTTCCCAGAAGAAATGAAAACATCATACCACAGTTATATATGTGCACCCATTTTTATAGCTGTGCAATTTGTCATAGCTAAATCTTGGAAGCAACCCAAATGCCCATGAACTGGGAACTGCATAGAAACATGTGGTAGTTTTCTACGATGCAGTATTATTTAGATGTAAATAAAGATAAACTCCAGGTTTTTATGGATAAATGGATGTAACTAGAGGCCATGCCCATAAGTGAAATAAACCAGACCCATATGTATCATTGTATTGTCTCCCTAGTGTAAGAAACTGAAAGAGGAAGTAAGATACAATAGATATTGTGAAAGGAAATGAAACTGCTCAAGTGGAAAGAAACAACTGGGATATGGAAAAGAAGGAAGGGGGAAAAAGATATGTATACATATATAAAATAGCTAAGATAATTGTATAATTAATTTCTATTACTTCATTAAAAGAAACAGCTAGTGTTTGTACTGTTTGATCAGTTCTGCATGTCTGTATGTGGTAATCTGAGTAACTACTTTGAAGATAACAATGTGCAATATAATAACCATTGTTAATTTCCTATCATCTTGTTTTGAAATTCTCTATGAGATTTTATTGTTTTCTCATCTCTCTTTAAAATAAAAAAGAAAACACTTCAGATTATTCCTGGAAACTAGATGTTTAGCCAATTACATTGTACCATCTCTTTCCCAAAACAATAGGTAGTCAGGCCCCCCCCAGAGTCCATCAGTGGAAAGCAGTACCAGCTACAAACATCTTATTCTAGCAATAAAGTCTTTCCTTTCTAATCAACCATTAGCCTCCAGAGTACACATGCAGGCACACACACATACACACACATGCACACACATATACACACACTAGAAACAAGAAAATATAACACTGCAAAAAGCCTCCAAAACATGAAACTCTCCCAAAGCTGACCCATGGGACACTGATGGGAAGGAAATCAAAATTCACACAGTTGAATTATTTGAAATGATAAAGGAAGGGACACACACAAAAAAATCACATCAATATGATGCTTAGCAAGCTCAAAGGAGGTATAATTAACAGACATTAGATTTAAACAAAGCTATAAGTGAGCTTACAAAAGGCAATATAAAAAAGCTAGCAAAACTAAACAAAATGATATAAAATACCAGCGAGTTTAACACAGAAGTAGAGTTCATGGAAAAAGTACAAACAGAAATTCATGAGGTAAAAAATTCTGTTGAAAGTCTGGGCAACAGAAATGACCAACATCAGATCAAGGGCTGATACAGGTAGTAAATTACTCAGATACCTTCAAAACATGGAAAATGGATCGAACAGTAATGAGCTGAGGCAAGGAGGACTAATCTTGTTAACTGGAATTTGCAAAACAATCAGAAAGTAGCATAAATGACATTAAAAACCTGAAAACTATCCAAGTGTGGGGAAATAATTTAGCATTAAGTATGCAAGGCAAATAGAACTTTAAATAACCATGATCAAAACAAAATTACCACAACATGCCATAGTCAAAACCCTGGAAGTCCAACACAAGAATAGAATCTTAAAAGCTGCTAGAGAACAACAAAAAATCATTTATGAAAGTAACGCAATAAAATCATAGCAGACGTCTCAACATAAATATTAAAGACCAGGAGAAGCTTAAAGTGTTTTGGCAGGCCCAGCATGTGAGTGAGACCGCCCAGGCCGCCGGATCCTGAAGTGACCTAGAGCGCAGGCCCAGCATGAACCCTTCAGCAGAACTCTCTGCAAACAGGCTAGAGGCAAGACCCACCCAGCTGATTCAGGAGCAGAGCATCTTGCCAGAGTGACACAAAAGGTTCACCTGCAAGGCTGCAGCAGGAAGAAGTGGAGCACAGCAGCCAGACCCAAGCCACACCCACCTGGAGGAGTCTGAACATGGTAGATCTGGACCTGGTGCTAAGGTAATAACAATATCTAAGCTCTACATCAAAGGTCAAAAATCAGTGGTATACAAAATGACAAAGAGAAGGAACAAAAAGCACTCTCAGGCCCCAAGTCCACCCAGTACAAATGCAGCAGACACTAGCATAGAGGAAATTGGAAATCACAAACTTGAAATCTCTGAAATAATAGTGTTGGAAGTAAAGAAACAACTGCAGAAAGGTATAGAAGAGATCAGATGAGAAATAATTTCTGAAGTAAAAAATGTAGCAATAACTAAAATCAAAGAACTACTAAGTGTTTCTAAAGAATACACTGATAAAGAAAATAGAGCAGAATATAAAAATGATGGAACCCCTGAATAAGCAATATAGAAAAGAAATAGAATGTATGAAACAGGTCCAAAGAGAGAGAGGAAATTAAAACCTCAATACCAAGCTGGCAAATCCGTTTGAGTGAAAGTGAAAATAGACTTTCTGACCTCAAAGACACCATTGCAGCTAGTGAAAAAGTAAGCAAAGATCTCTTTAAAATAATTAGGATGCAGGAGAAAATAATTCAACACCTGCAAGATGATGAAAAGATGAACAACATGAGACAAATAGGTATCAATGAGAAGGAAGAAGTCAATACAATTAATATAAAAAGAATATGGATGGAAGTAATAGCAGAAAACTTCACAAATACAGGGAAACAATATGACATTCAGGTAACCGAACCTTTTACAACTCCAAATAACAACAACCCAATTAAAACCACTCCTGGACATATAATAATCAAGATCCCAGAAATTCAGCCCAAGAACAATATACTAGAAGCCACTAAAGAAAAGAAACAGACCATGTTTAAAGGAAAACCCATCAAAATAATGGCAGATTTCTCTTCACAAAACATCAAGTCAAGAAGAACATGGATCAAAGTACTGCAAGTCCTACAAGAAAACAAATTCCAACCCAGACTGATATACCCTGCAAAACTCTTTCAAGTATAATGGAGAAGTAAAATACTTCCATGACAAAGAACAACTAAAGAATTTCATGATGACAAAGCCAAGCCTACACAGACTACTAAATGATGTTCTAGAGAGGGAGCAAAATGATCATAACACCATGAATGAGAATAGGTGAACTCACTATTAGGGCAAATACAACTCACCAAATAGGGCAAACAATTAAACAAGAGAATAAGAGGTATACAATAGTAGTCTTTCAGTTATTCTTTTGTGTACAGCAGCAAAATATTTCCATCAGCATACTCTACAAATGGTCTTATCTTGTACCCTATGGGTCAGGATTTCATATGGGACTACAGGGTGGATTTCAAGGAAATAGCTGTAGCTCAGTCCCACAAGGGACACCTGGTCACCAGTAAATGTCATGGTCATTATCCATGTCCACAACACACTAGAACTTTGTGCAATATCCTATCCCCAAACTGTCAGAAATGATGGTCATTTAGTTGTCATTCCAGTATTTATCTTATGTTTTATTCTTAGTACTTCTTTACTTATCATGAAAACTTTTCCTTAGTTCAATTGTTTTGAAACATTTAATTTTAAATTAATTAGTATTTAGGTTTCTGAATATTGCTTAATCTTAATTTTTATTTTAAGATTTATACTATATCTTTGAATTACAATTATGTAAAGGACATCATATGATATCTTCTCCTAGTATTAGTAAGTTTAAAAAGCATATTTCTATTTTCTGTTGACTTTATATTACTTCTTCCCTGTCCTTTATACACACACATATATATGAAAAAAAAAGTACGTGTATAACCCAACATAAGATAGGTACTGTCTCATAGAAATCTTCAATGACCTTTTAAATAAGGGTTCATCTAATATATTTTATAGAGTCCTACATAACTATCATTTTGAGAGCTCTTTGTTGTTCATCCAGGAGAATATTGCAACTACTCTTGCCTTTTGAACTATGCTCTTTGTTCCTCCCAAATGCTAAATCTGGAGGTATTAAAATATTTCAAGTTTGTATAACTAGAAAATATTTTACTTTTAGTTTTCAAAAGTATGTTTTCTAAGTATAAAATTCAAAGAGGATAGATCTTTTTTTTTTTTTCTTTCAGTCCTTTGATTAGTCTAGCTTCTTACACACTTGGTCCTTTTTTTTTTTTCTTTCTAATGTGAAATAAGATGCTATGTAATTCTGTTCTTCCTTAGCTAATATTTTTTATGTATATGCTTTAACCATTTTTTTCTTTATAATAAGTTTTGGACAATTTCATTGTTGTGTATCTTGGTATGATTTTATCTAAATTTCTTGTGCAAAAGGATCATTTTTCTTGGAAATGTGGTAGTATAAGTTGAACTAAATTCAGAAATTTTAAATATTTAAACATTGCATACTTCTTTCTACTTTGAGAATTCTAATTATATGAATATATAAAAAAAGAAAGGATATACATCGTGAGCCCATAATATTAAACTGAGCTGTAAATGGATATGGTTGACAATTTCTTTGAATAACTCCCTATGGTTGCAGAATGCTGAACTGTGTTGGATTGTGGTATCGAGTTCAAGCACCAAAGTTAGTTGAATGTCAATGGAGTGCCCACTTTTGACAGGTGTAGACAAAGGAAGGGTTGTAGAAAAAAAATATCATGATGTGTGTGTATAGACAGTACAGTTGGGATAGATAACGCTGTGCTTCTACGTAATTCTATGAGAGGCAAGATCTGCACTAATCGTGGTTGGACAGGATATTATGTTGGCTTTTAGTACTATGGTCATCCACCCGGTAAATAATTATTGAATTTTTTTTTTCTTGTCTTTTTGAGACAGGGTCTAACTATGCAGTTCAGGGTGGCCTTAAGCTCACTTTGTAGCTCAGGCTGGTCTCGAACTCGCAACAATCCTCCTGCCTCAGCCTCCCGAGTGCTAGGATTACAGGCATGCGCCACCACGCCCGGC
>PVKA01002345.1:49980-74852 GCA_004027165.1 Ctenomys sociabilis
TCTTAATTCACTGATAAGAGATATCTGCTAAAATAATATCTGTAAATATAATATCATGTATGCACCTTGTACAATACCAAAATGTTATGAAAACAGTTTGCAATGTATTAATTCATCGAATCTGTATGGTTAAGGTGTCTTGAAACTGTCTGATTGACATTTGTATTTTAATAAAATAAAAATAAATGAAAAAAAATAAGTAAAAAAAGAAAGGAGCAGTTAATGCTTATAATTTCTGTTTTTACTCTGATTTCTTTTCTCTCTTGAATTTCTTATAACTACTTAGTTATTTTTTTTTTTGAACAAAGCTTGTACATTTATATCTGGTAATCTGAAAAACTAATTTGCCCATAGCATCATGTAATACAGCAACCATTGTTAGATTCCTGTTACTTTGTTTAGTGAAATCTTATATCATGTATAATGCTGTTTTTTTTCATCACTATTTTGTATTCTTTAAAAATAATAATAAAAGTAAAAAATAAATAAATAAAATAAAGGGTTTCAAGCTCTGAATCAAACAGCTTCCAATTCAGATTAATGTATTCTATAAAGAAAAATAAGGGGCTGGGGAGATAGCTTGCTGGTGTAAGTGCCTGCCTGACAAGTGCAAGATCCTGAGTTCGATCCCTGGTACTGCATGTCATGCTGGCCCCAAAAGTCCCATGCATGCTGTGCCATCCATCAAACCAGGAGTAGTGTTGCACACCTATAATCCCAGTGCTGGGGAGGCTGAGACAGGAGGATCACTACAAATCCAAACTAATTAATGAGATTTTGTATCAACAAAACAAAATAAATAATTAAAGTGCTTTAAAAATAATAACAAGGTCTTTCCATGACAAAGGGAACCTTAAGAAAATCATGACCAATCTGTGTGTGGTGGTGCACACCCATATTCCCAGCACTGAGGAGGCTGAGGCAGGAACTCTCTACAAGTTCAAAGCCAGTGTGGGTTGTAGAATGAGACTCTGCCTAAAAATGAAAAAAAGAAACTCATGCCCATGAAACCAGCACTCAAAATCGTCCTCAAAGATAGTGTACAAAGAGGTAATGAAGGCAGAGGTGTCAGAAAAAGTCTAGTGGGATGAATATATTAGATAGGGTACAGGGTTAAGCAGAAGGAGGAAGAAAGAAACCAAAAAGAGGAAAACAGTGCAATGGCAGGAATAGCTCGGGACCTTTCAGTACTGGCCCTCGATGTGAATGACCTCTACTCCCAACAAATAGATACATACTGGCAGATTAAATTAAAAAATCAAAACCTTATGGTATTCTGTGTACAAGAAACGTGTTTAGTCCACAAAGAAATTTATAAACTAAACATCTAAGATGGAAAAACAATATTCAGTAGAATGGAAACCCAGAAATAATCAGAAGTAGCTGTCTTACTTTCAAATGAAGTGGACGTCAAGCCAAAACTAATCCAAAGAGAAAAAGAAGTCACAAAATCTTAGTGAAGGGAATGATTCGACAGAGAGAAGTAACAGTTTTTATAAATACACATGCAATGAACACGAGCACACTCAACTTCATAAAACAAGCACTACTCAACGTAAAAGATCAGATCAAAAACATCAACACAATTATAATGCAGTACCTCAATCACCAACAAAGAAATACCAGAATTTAACCAAACTTTTGAACAAATGAACTTAATAGCTACCTACATATGTTCTACCCAATAACAATATAATAAATATTCTTCTCTGTATGTGTAGTTTTCTGCAAAATAGACCACTATCAGCCCAATAAATCACACATACACAAACACAAATGAATCAAAATTATTCCATTTATCATCAGATCATAGTGCCATGAAACTGGAAATCAATGACAAAAGAAAACAGAAATCATGCAAACACATGGACATTTAAAAATAAATTTATGTACGATAAATGATCATAGAAGAAATCAAGAAAGAAATTAAACAGTTCTAAAATCAAATGGTAATGTCAGCGCAGCACACCAGAGCTTATAGGTCATAGTGAAAATAGTTTTATGAGAGAAGTTTAAGCTGTGAGGGACCAAATGAGAAAATAGAGAAGGAACCCAAATAAACAACCAATGAGTTATTTGACATAGTAGGAGGAGTGCCTCAGAGCCCTAAAAAAAAAGAACCTTGATAGATGCAAAATCCAAAGTTGATGCAAGAAGGGAAAGTATAAAAATCAGGTTAGATTCGGAAATTAAAACAAAAAAATACAAAGAATCAATTAATTGAATGGTTGCTTCTTTGAAAGAATAAATAGGCAAATCTTTGGCAAATCTTACCAAAAACAAAACAAAGAAAAGAGCCATATCAATGCAATTAGAATGAAAATCCCAAAATCTCAACAGGGTTAAAATTATAGAAATTAATAGTAACTACTTTAAAGGTCTGTACTCCAACAAATTGAAGAATTTAGAAGAAACAGGTTTTGAGATACAGATGAATTAACAAAAATGATCCAAGAAGATATAAATGTTCTGCCTAATTCAATAGCAGACAATGAAATTCAGACAGTCATTTAAAAAAATCCTACAAACTAAGATAAACCCAAGACTTGATAGATTCATCATTCAATTCTACAAGAACTTCAGGGAAGATCTAAGGCAAATACTCTTAAAACTCTTTAATGACACCAAAAGGGAATGAATACTTTCAAACTCATTCCTGAGAACTAGCATTATCCAGACAAGAACTTAGGTAAAAATACAAATGACAGGATAATTTCAATGCACATACAATGGTAACTATGGTACCTCAGTACCACAGAATTTGTTCCATGACTCTGGTTGTAACCAAACTGCAAGCAAGCAATAAATTGTCTGACCAGAATCATGGAAAGAATTAAGTTCATGAACCAGGGATCTATATATGCAAAGGTCCTCAAGAAGACACTGTCAAAGAGAATGCAACAAAAGATCACAACTAAGTAGGCTTCATCCCAGCAATGCAAAGATGGCTCAACATACACAAATCAATAAATCTATCACATAAATAAAAGCGAGAACAAAACATCAACTGATCATCTCAATAGATGCAAACTCTATCAAGGAATTTTGTCTTGATAAAAACTGAAAACAGAAATAGACTTTTATTTCAATCTGCCAGCATTGTGCCAAATGTAGGAAAACTTTCAGCTTTTCCCCTACAATCAGGAACAAGAGAAGACAATGTACTCGCCATTCTCTTTGGTACAATACTTGAAACTTCAGTCAAAGCAATCAAGCAAGAGAAAGAGATCAAAGGGAAATGTATTAGAAAGAGAGGAGACAAACTATCCTCATTTGTAGAAGACATGATCCTTTATACACAAGACCCAAAATTTCCACAAAAGGACTGCTAGGACTAACAAATAAATTCAGCAAAGTGGAAGAATACAAAACTTGCCGGGGAGTGGCTCAGTGGAATATGTGTTTCCCTGGTAAGCACAAGGGTCTGAGTTCAAGCCCTGTTCTGCTAAAAAAAAAAAAAAAAAAAAAAAAAAAAAAAAAAAAAAAAAAAAAAAAAAAAAAAAAAAAAAAAAAAAAAAGAAAAAAGAAAAGAAAAAAAAAGAATGCAAAACTCAAAAGTATTCCTGTACACCAATAATGAACTCACCAAGAAAGACAGGGATACACTGTCACCACAATAGCTTCAATAAAAATCAAATACTTGTGATTAACCTAACAAAACAAGTGAAAGACATCTACAACAAAACCATAGTACTCTGAAAAAAGGAAATTGAAGAGGTATCAGGAAATGGAAATATGTACCCTGTTCCTGGACACAATAGCAATTTGTCAAAATGGCCATTCTTCCAAAATTGATGTAGAGACTTAATTCAACCCCAATGCAAATGCTAATAGCATTCATCGCAACACTAGAAAAACAATTCTAAAATTCATATGGAATCAGTTAAGACTTCTAGTTGCAAAGCCAAACCTGGGCAACAAGAGAAGAGCAGAAGGAATTGCCATCCCAGATTTAAAATTGTATTACAAAGCTACACTGATAAAAATTGCATGGCAGTGTCACAAGAAGGAACACATAGAGCAGTGAAATGGAATATAAGGTGCAGAACAGTGTGCAGCACACTCAGCCAACTAATCTGTGACAAAGGAGGCAAAACATATACTAGAGGGAAAATAGCTTCTTTAATAATCATGCTAGGAAAAATAGATATACATAAGAAGATATGAATCTAGAGTCATATCTCTCATTATATACTAAAACAAAATCAAAATGGATTAAAGATGAATATTAAAAAAAAAACACTATGCTGGAAGATAAAATAGCTGAACTTCTTGAAGCCATAGGTAAAGAATTATGACACAAAATCCCAACTGTGCAAGAAATCATATCATGAATCAACAAACTAGATTGCATCAAATTTAAAAATTTCTCCACAGTAAAGGAAACAACCATCAAAGTGAAGGAGCAACCTACAGAATGGAAAAAATGTTACAAGCTATTCCTCCAGCAAAGGACTAAGATCTAGAATATATGAAGAACCCCCAAAAATTAGATCCACAAGTTAAAGGATGCAACCCAAAAATAGGAAACTGAAATGAATACAAACTTCTCAGAGTAAGTAGAAATGGCCAATAAATATATGAGGTAAAAAGAAATTCAACGTCTCTGACCATTAGACAGCTGCAAATTAAACCAACACCAAAATTCCATTTTACTACAGAATGAATAATTATCAAGAAATCAGGGCTGAGGAGATAGCTCAGTGGCCTAAGCACCTATCTGGCAAGCACAAGGACCTGGGGTTCAATTCACAGTACCACATGATGTGCTGGCCCTGAAACCCAGTAGCATTGTGCCATGGTGATGCAAGCCAGCAGTCCCAGCACTGGGAGGCTGATGTAGGAGGATCACTACAAGTCTGAGCTGCATAGTGAGACCCTGTACCAAATAAATAAATGAATAAATATTTTTTAAAAAGAAATATAACAACAAGTGTTGGTGAGGCTGTACAGAAATATAAACGCTTCTACATTGTTGGTAGGAATGTAAACTAGTACAGCCATTAGCGAAATCAATATGGAATTTCCACAAAAATGTAAAAATAGAAATTCCATTTGACTCAGCTGTTTTGTTCCAATGATCTTCCTGAAAAAGTTAAAGACATCTTATTTCAATGATACATGCATATCCATGTTTATAGCGGCACATTTTACGACAGCTAAATCCTAAATATATTCTATATGTCTGTCATCTGATGAATGGATAAAGAAAATATGATATCTATGTACAATGGAGTGCTATCCTGCTACAGAAAGAATGATAAATTTGAAGCACTTGGAGGAAAATGAATGCATCCTTAAATCATAATGTGAAGTGAAATAAATCAGACACACAAGTTTAAATATTGCATGGTTCTCTTAGCGGAGAAACCTGAAGTATAAATAAATTGAACAACAAAACAAATGATAATAAAAAAAACAGGGTGATACATATTTCACAAATGAGAAAGAGACTGAGAGACAGAAGGGAATGAGAAAGGGCTAAGATGTTTTATGTCCACTCACCTGCTTCCCAGGACAAATGTACTGCAGACGTGTATTAATAAAAATAAAATTTAAAAAAAGAAAGCAGCAATGCGGTATGATTTTGAAGGACATAAAACAAAATATACCTATATCATCAGGCTGACTACCTTACTCTACATGAAATCTTGAAAAACATATGCTTCCTTTCCCCCTATTCCTTAACAAAAACAATAGCAGACAATTAATGTAGCAATTGCTCTCTGTGGGACACTTTGCTGATGTTTATTTACTCATTCAATCCTGAGATGTTATTTTCATGCTAATTTAATAGCTGGGGAAACTAAACACAGAGAGGTCAAGGAACTTCCCAAGACCTTGCTGCTAATAAGAATCAGAGCTTGGCCTGGACCCAAGCCATCAGGCTCTGAGGTTGGAGTTTGTCGCTATACTTAGAGCTGCCCTTCGGATTGGCTTGCCTGGCTGACATCCTTCTTCCTGGAATAATTAATAATGGGGCCATTTTGCATTCTCATAAGTTTCTTGTTTGGAGGAGGAAATTTGGTGGTCACCTAACTTTCTTGGAAAGGAAACCCTATGACTTTTAAAATGGATTCTGATAGTTTTAAGCATGTTATATCTGAATTATGGGAAATCTACACATAATTCACATGAGGTTTACTTTCTGGCCTAATTACTTATGCTTGGTCCCATTTCCGAGACATGAACTTTATCCACTTTGTTTTTCTTTTATTGGTCCAAGGATAAAAAGTGTCAGGGGAGACTAGCCACCTAGTCCCAGCAGGGTGACATTTTAAATTAGGAGAAGAGAAAAATGGTTTCAAATGTTAGCAACCTCACATTAGAAATACTCCTGAGAAGTCATTGATTCAGCCAGTCTGGGAAAAGGTGACCCAGAGGGAATTGGCCTGCCAGCTTGCACTGATCATTGATGAGGTTGGGGTGGGTCATGATGGGAACAACGGGGTTAGGTGGTTCAGGCTGCACCATAGGGCACGTGTTTAGGAATGTGTAACTACTTGATGATGCCACCTGAGTATTAGTTATGCTGAAGTGAGTCTCACTGGGATATTGTCACCGTAATCAGCCCAGAAGCCAGCGAAGCCTATGACACTTGATAGAACCCAAGTAGTGTGCTCATCCCTGCTCTTCCAGTGCTCAGTGTGCTGTGCCTGGATAGCAATTACAGTGCATTTCTTGCCTGCCTATTTTTAACATCTTGGGGTGCTACAGTGTGAAGTTGAACCCTTCCCCCCTTCCAAAGGCCCTAAGGGCTTGGTGGCTACTTGGCAGTGCATAGTATGAGTGCCTGGGAAGGGAAATCTGGACCACAAGCTCCCCCTCGGTCTCTTTTGGCTTCTCATCTGCCAGGAAGGGAGGAGGCCTCTTCACCTCATGTATCTATGAGTTGTGATAACTTACACCACTATGGGCCAAAGTAGTAGCGCTGCACAATGAGAGACTGGAACCTTGGAGACTGTAAGTAAAATAAACCTTTCATTCTTTGAGCTATTTACCTCATGTATTTTTCACAGCAGTGGCAAATTAACCAGAACCACTGAGAACCAGATCTTTTGCCCTTTCTCTAGCAGTACCAACACTGAGGAAGAGCATGGCTGAGGAAGAGTGGAAGCCTGTGCTGTTGGCCCAGGCCAGGTCTGTGAGATGTTGTGCCTTTGTATGGAACAGTGTGTGGGCTCATCTTCCTGCCCTCGCTGAGTCTGAAGGACAGGAGAGCAATTCTGTTTTCAAAAAACCATGCCATGGCCCTTTCATGCAATACCAAGAGCTCCATGGATTCAGTACATTGAAAAAGTCTGCAGAAAGCTTGGGGATGGTTTCCTTCTCCAGGGCAGGAAAACACTGCTCGAGGCCCTGGCTCTGACAGTCCTTGAACAGCAACTTTGCAGTCATCTCTGACTTCCACCTTGGAGAAATCAGCAACCAAATTCAATGCCTCCACCACTGCAACTGATGCACTGCACCCTGCCTGAGGCACTGCCCCCAAGAAAGGCTTCCGCTGTGCTTCCTGCAGGTGTGATTTGGGTCTTTATATAATCATATAGAGGATATACACCATCAGCAAACAGCACTATAACAAATTTAGTTTAAAATGTCAATTGAATTTTCTAGAGAGCAACATCTCATTCGATAAGAGAGCAGAGCAGAGAAGATTAGTCTTGTCAACAGAAGGGTAGACAAGAGTGGAAAGCCAAAAGTGGATTGGTTGCTTCAAACACACTTTCTTTGTAAAGTTCCAAGCAGAGGAGGCTTCCTTATCTTGCTAACCATAGCTGGCTTGGTCAGGACTAAGACATAACCTCCCAGCCTCTTGATTTTTCAGTCCATCAGATAAAGAGCATAGTGACATGGGACCTCAGCAATGGGACTCTATTCGGGCTTCTGTTGGGCCTAGAGGAGGAGCTCACATAAAATGAAAGGCTTATAAATTTCATTTAATTACATGTCATGCAAAGTAGGTCTCCAGAGAGGTTTTGTCTTCCTTGGCAAAATAAACATGTCAGGAAAACAAAGGTCAAAGAACAGTCATTGGTATGTAAGTTAACATAAAACTACACCTCAGCGAAAAGCAAAGACCTTAGAAGTCACAGAGAACTAGACCCTACTAAACAACAGAAGCACTGGGACTATGCTGGAATAGAGCTCGGTGGGCTGTCACATGACAACCCTTGGGGCCTGTCATTCTGTTACTTCAGTCTTGTCATTCTGTTACTTCAGTACCTTGCACGCACCCTCAGCAAAGACTCTACTGATTCATCACAGATACATAGTTCTGCCTTATATTACAGTTTTTCATTCAGTCTTAATTTGGCAAGAATTCAGTCAGTCCCTACCATGTGACACCTCAAAACTGAGCTCATGTCAATATTTAAAATATGCACCACTTTCTTTTACTGGAGCTCAGACAAGTAGAATATTAACCATCATAGAAATCAATATAGGGATACACCTTCAAGTGTACAGTGGTGCACTGTTAGGCTGCTCTAATCATCTTTAATAGGATTACCCAATTTGGCATGTCCCAAGGTTTTAGAAAACTGGTTGCTTTGATCCCCAGCTCATTTACAAGCAAGCTCTTTGGGATCTGAAGTCATCAGATTTGCCTTTGCCTCTCCAACAGCCCTAGACTATACATATAGTAGCAGCTGAATAAATGTCTAACTACAAGAGAGGCAAACAGATCAATGTAGCGCAGGCTTCCTCCCACCAGGGTCAATAAAAAGCTCTGGTTACATGAGGTCACAATCTGAGAAGTTTACTTTTCCTCATTTTCAAGGGAGGAGATCTAGAGTTCCAAACATTTTCAGAGAAGGCTCTGTGGAGAAAGTTTGTGTAACTAATGATCTAGCTTCAGGTGGTTTATGTCAGAGCAGGGGTAGTCTTCGCTGCCTTCACTCTGGCAGTAGGGAAGTGGCTCTAAAGTTAGGGAAGATTACAGGAGCTTGTGGGACAAAGACAATAAATCAAAAAGAATGAAAAGAAAACAAGAACCTTGATCTTCCTCCTGTTAATGTTCTTAAAGTATCTTGCGAGAGTGAGGGGGATGTTAAACAGTCTGAAATTCAGACAGAAGTTAAATAATGGCTAAAGCCTCTGTAGAATCTGGCCCTGCTCCCCTCTTTGCTCAACTTACCTTTGTAACCCAATGTAATAAGACCCAGAGCCACATGTCACAGTGAAACCATTTCCCCTCTCATTCTAGTTCACAGAAACCCTGCGTGGGTTATAGATCTCCTTTAAGGATACAATGCTTTGAACTACTCTTAGGAAATCAAGGCTAGAATGAGAGGTAGTGATGAGCAGGTGGGCTCAAATATCTGGGGCAGAGATGCTCTATTCCAAATAGAGACTTGGACAAAATAGGTCTCATTTGGATTTCAATATAAGTCATCAAAGGTGTCCAAGAGGGATGGAAGTCTACCTCCTCTTTGAACCACAGGGTGAACTCTAGTCCATTCCAGAGCTCTGGACAGAATCACCCTCTATGGGCCTCCTTAGGCCACTGCTCTTCCTAAGCTGCATTGCCAGAACTAGAAACCGGAAGGCTCACTCCTGCCCTGAACCTTCCCCAGGGAGTCTGCAGGCTTCCAGAGCAAGCCACTTTCCCAAACATCAGGACTGCCAAATAAATCTCAGAACATGCAGTTCAATTTGAACTTCAGATAAAAACAGTGTTTTTTTAAGTGTGGCCCAAAAATTGTCTATTTAGGTGTTCTTTACCTTCATTTGCTCTCTGGTACCCTTCCCAAATGTCCTGCTCAGTGGGCCTGAAGCATGTGTGGTAACCAGATAAAGCACAGAAGAGCCAGGTCCACTTGAATTTCAGATGAATGAACAAATGCTTAGTACAAATGCATCCAGTGTTGTACATCTAATAAACACTATTGTCTCCTGAATTTCAAATTTAGCAGAGCATCTTGTGATGTTCTTTGCTGTATCTGGCAACCCTACTCATATGTTCCCTCCAACAATTTCATGGACGCAAAGCTGAAGATTAGATAAAGCACGGGCTCTCTGGGATATGACCTCATCAGTGATGGAGAGGCCAGAAGGGGCAGTGGTTGAAGGGGAGGTGGAAAAGCAGCAACAATCTGAGCCACACCCCTCCTGCCATATCCAAGTTTCAAAACTTTATGGCTAGAGATATTTCATCATCTGTTACACTGTTCTGAATTATTCTGCCTCTTCTCTGTATTTGTTCTCATTAATCAATCTTATCATAGACAATCTCTTTAAAGAAACAAATTTCAGTTCTAAGAAGCTGCTTATTTCGTTAATTTATGTCTTTCTTATTTCTTTCTATTTTGTCTAGATTTATGGTGGAGTTCTTGTTGTCCATGACTTTTGTTGCTTTACTTTCTGGAGTTAATGAATTTTATGCATACTAATAAGATTCCTTTTTACAATCCAAATATTTAAAATTAGGAAATACATTTTCTTGCCCATTCCTTTAGCTCTCTGTTTTTGTTATTGTTTTTTTATTACAACCTGATGATGATCTTGACAGGGTTTTGACTCTCATGAGTGTCAGTTTCAGAGCAGGAGCTCCTTCTTAGCAAAAGCATTTTCCATATACACACTTCATTCCTATGCTTGTGGGCATTCCTGGGAGCAGCTCTCAATTCCCCTGCTGAGCCTGCAGCCCTCACAGTCCAGGAGGCCAGCTCAGCCTCTGCGTGTCCCCGGTGGTTCACATCTGCCGATCTGCTGCCACCAATATGATTGAGGCTCCACTCTCTCATCAGCACTCTGTGTCTCCTCACAGACTGCAACCATGCTGGCAGTGGTAGGCATGGACTCACATGCTGTTCATATACAAGAAAGGAAGAAAGCACTTAGAGTGCTTTGGTGAGCTAAAATTTCATGGATTCTTCCATTTACTACATTGGGCCAATAGCTTTCCTTCCATGAGCATCAATTTTCCCATCTATAAGTAATAACAGAGCCTACCTCCTGGGATATTTGTGAAGATAAATGAGCAATTATCTCATGGCATGGGATAAGTGCTCAGCACACATATGCTAGTATTATGGTTACTACTGTATTATTTGTACGGCTAATAACAAATATTTATTGGTCACAAACATTAACACAAAGCATACATCTAATAAACGTTCACCCTTTTCGTTAAATGGCTGCAGATTATTTCAAATAACATGCTTCTATCAGATTCATTAATTTATTCCTTCAGTATGTGTGTCCACTATGTACAAAGTATCAGGCTATAGCTAATACAGTGGTACTGTGCAGCTTCTTTGAGAATTCTCTAGTGAATATGCAAATTGTATACCACTTCCACTGTGTGTGTGTGTGTGTGTGTGTGTGTGTGTGTGTGTGTGTGTGTGTGTGTGTGCACATGCACGCAGACGGGAGCAACACATCACTAATACAGTGACTATGATCAACCTCAACAACTCCGCTATTGATGCTATTAATGGAGTACAAGGGAGCCATTCCAAGAACACATGGAAATATAAACTGCAAATGAAAATGAGCATCTCTTTTGAGAAAGGGAGATAGAGAAGTGGCTACAGACTTGCAAAAGTTTGAATATGGTCTCAGTGTGTCTCCTGAAGTTTCATGTGTCGGAGGTCTGGTCTCCATTCTCTTGGAAGTCCTCCGCTCACTGGGAAGCATGCTCTGAAGGGATTTGGGGAAGGGATCCCCTCCTTACACACGAACTCCTGATCTACTATGTAGCAGCCAATACTAAACAAATCTTTTCCTTATAAAGATGGTTGACTCAGGTATTATAGTAGAAAACAGAATGATATGAGTTCCATCTGCATTTTGAGAAATATATGAAGAAACATTTTAAGTATCATTTTGTGATGTCTAAATCTTTGCTTGCTTGATTGTTTTTAGAGGTGTGTTAACATTTGTTTTGATTTTTGAGCTTTTTTGTACCTATCTTGAAGGTTTAAATCTTCATGCCTGAGTTTTTAACTATTCCTTGTTTCAAATTCTGTGAGTACATATGGCTAAAATGTGTCTTCTTCCTTTTCAAACCCCATATGAAAATACAAGAAGTGGTTCAAATATATTTTTTCAGAAATATTTGAGAACTCCACTAAGAAAAATTGGAAAACATTATTATGGGATGTGACCAAATCTTTCCAATCCTGCTCAGGTGGTCTTGTCCAACAAGGTCATCGATGATCATCTATAAAGCAAAAATAGGTCCAGGAGATAGCTCAGTAGAATAAGTGCTTGCCTGGCAAGTAGAAGGGCCTGAGTTCAATCCCCAGTTCCTCAAAAAAAAAAAAAAAAATGTAAAGCAAAAATACTTTGTGAGTCACTATGTGATTTCAAATTTGCTAATACTACATTAAAAAGAAGCAGAAGAAATTAATGTCAGTAATTTATTTTAGCCCAATATATCTAGAATTATATCAATTCAACATGTAAATAATACAAAATTACTCAAGGATGATATATTATTTTTCTCACATAAAGACTGAAAACCTGGTAGAAATTTTTAACAGAAATACTTCATCTGTATTTAGATTTAATAAAATTTATAATTCAAATGTAAATTTCTGCCTGAGTTATTTGAAACATACTTCCCAAAAACTGAGGTAATTATCATTTTAAAATTTAATTAAATAAAATTAAAAATTCTGACGGAAGGTTACACTAGTCACATTTGATGTGATTGAAATTAAACAGGTAATGGTACAGATCCAGGTTCCTGGCTCTAAGTTTTCAGCTGGTAAGTAGCATAATACATTTCTAAAGCCAATCATGACCAAAGACACACACTCTTTTGAAAAGAGAAGTGTGGAGTTTACAAACATAAGTGACTGCAACAAGGAAGAGAAGAGTGTAAATCCTATTTCTCAGAAAGTCTTGAAAATTCACAGAGTGCTTTCAGATTGATTCTTCTGGAGAAGGCCCCATGCAATAATAGAGCAGGAATCTGTGAGTGGTGCTCACTTGGAAGAACTCCAACTACACAGCAAAAGCATCCCCCCAAAAAAAGTTGCTCTTATAAAAATTACTACACACTGAGTGGCTTAAAATTGTATTAATTTATTATGTTACAGCCAGGAGGTCAGAAATCCAAAATGTCAAGCAATGGCTGTGACTCATCCACATGGCTGACACTGACAAAGGATCTACAAACTGCTATACAGGATAAGTCCTGAGGGGAATTGACTGACCTTATCAGATACAAAAGTTACATTTCTTGTTATATAGGTCTTGCTTTATCTTGGTCTTAACCATCAGCATAAAAGTATAAAAACAAGGTATATAAAGTAATGCCATATTAGTATGCTGAGCTGCAAAAGGCTCTAGTCAACAAATTCTGTGGATAAACCACTACTATTGTGAACTGCTGAACTGTATTGGAGTGTTTTGCTGAATTCAAGCACCTGTAGTATTTAAATGCCAATAGAATACCCATCTCTGACAGGACTAAATAAAAAAAGGGGATGCAAAAGAAGAACCATTTTGCTTTTGTATATACAGAATAGTAATGATAGATATATAGCTACTTTCACTTGATTCTATGATGAGAGATTTGTAGTAATAGTGTTTGAATAGGATATCCTTTCTGTTCTTGTACTATGGATAATCACTAAGAAGATAACAGTATAAAATGTATTGAAAATGCCCTATTAATCAGCTTTGAAATTGTCTCATTGATATTTGTCTCTCAATAAAATAAAATAAAATAAAATAAAATAAAATAAAGAGGTCCAAAATGTGTAGAAGTCAAGATGTCAATGGCTCTGCAATTCTAAAACCTTGAGGGGACAACCTATGCCCTTGCATTTTCAGACTTCTAGAAGCTTCCCACACTCCTAGGCTTGTGTCCCAACATTGCTTCAAACTGTGCTTCGGGGACCACATCCCCTTCTTGCTGTCTCATCCTCCTGCCTTCTCACATGGACACTTGTGTCCACTGGACCCACCAAGGTAAGCCAACAAAATTTCTCCACCTCAAGATCTTTAATCATATATGAGAAGTCCCTTTCCCTAGGATTGTAGCGATTAGTGCATTTATGAACTATTTTTAGGCCTACAAAAAAATATACATCATTTTTTAAGGAACAGTAAATATTTGAGGGAAATAATAGTGTAATGCTAAGTAATGACAAATAGGATGTGGATCTCTTTAGTTCCTATATTGCTTCCAACTTCTCTGGCCAATCCCTGGAGACAGCTCAGGATCCATAACTCTCCCCAGTCCTTACAGACTAATACATCATACTGTCCTCCGGGACCCTCTGGACTGTTGCACATTCCTCTGCTATGGTAATTCATCATTCAAATGTGCATTGAGCACTTCCCCAGGGACACTCCATTTCAGGCATCTAGCTTACATCAGTGAACAATCACCCAACTGTCCTTTCCCTCAAAGGGTCACCCAAAATTAGGGAAAAACACACAGTAAACAAAACAAAGAAGTGCAGTAGCACACTGGAAGGCACTTAAGTCTATCAAGAAAAATGAACAGGAAAGAAAATTGGGGCACCATGTCAGGGCTGGCTGCAGAGCTAAGCAAGGAGTCAGGAAAGTGCCCCTCTTCGCCAGCCCAGGAGGTGGGAGGGAGGGAGGTAGCCCTGCTGACACACAAAAATCGCTATGCCCCTAGCAGACAATGGTGGGAAACGCAGAGCAATGGAGAATGACTGGCCACTGGGACAGGAAAGGGGCAGTTAGAGGAAAATGGGGGACAGTGACAGAGAGCTGTGGCTGCAGGGTATGCAGGACTGGGTGCTCCAGGGAGCATGACACAGCCTTGGCACCTGGGCTGGACCGTGTGTCACTGGTAGTACCTGAGAATTTTACCTGAAGGGAAGCTCAATGCAGGGCTCTCATCAGGCAAGGGTGAGCTACGCAGTGTTCTCTCCACAGCTTCACTGCATTCTTTACTTTGCTGCTACATCACGGACAGTGGCCTAGCTTCCCACAGGTTGTGCAGAACCTCAGGCCCCTTGCATTGGTGCCACCTTCTCCCTCCCTCCTAGGAGCCTTTATCGGTTGCTGTAGCCCTTGTTCTGTTCTGCCTATGCACATGCCCATGCTGAGCTCATCATGGCCTATTTCTCACCCTTAGGGTCCCTGCAATCTGGCTCCACCTCAGTATGAGAGCCCTGGCCCTGCCTTGTACTTTCCCTGACCAATGCCCAGGCCTCTGCTGAAATTTGGAGAATGTGGGGAAGGGAAAAGAGGTAAGGCAGTGGATGGGGATGAGAAACAGACCCGGGATGTGTGGAGGGAAGGGGCGAGGAGCCTTTATGAAGCCCCTTTGTCCCAGGCACTGCAGAGTAACAAAGGGTTAAGTGATTTGCATTACTGTATTGGTGTGGCCTCCAGGGCGCCCAGGCTGCGCTTGGGTGGTCTGGTACAGTCTGGGGCAGCAGCCATCAGTTGGATCTTATGTGATTTATGTAGCTGTCAAGCTGCCTTCACTGGGACAAGTGAACTGCAGGCACCATTCGTGGCCCGCATGCCTTCCGAGAGGGTAAGTAAATGCAGGCTGAGAAAAAGAAAACAGCTCAAGGTGCCACCCCTCATCCTCTGGGTCCTCTAATGATTAGTCCCTTCTATAGAAAAACATCCAGCTGCCCACCGGAGACCGACTCTACAGGGCCCCACTGTCTGCAGCAGCTTGGTTGGGCCAGGAGGGCAGGGAGGGCTGAGGGCATTAAAGCAACCCCCAACCAAGGCCTGGCAAGTAAGGAATAGCAGGACCAAGCCACACAGCAGGGAAGCTTGAGTACCCCTGGGACCTGCCCTTCTAGACCTAAAGATGACAAGACAGCAGGACCTGGACCATCCTTTCTTATAGTCTTCCCAGCCCTGAGAAGCAGCGTCATGCAGAAGAGCCACTTGTGAGGTTCTGAGATTGCACCAGATACACCAGGCCTCCCACAAATGGCGAGGACTGGGTACACCCAGGCCTGAGTGGCCTCGAGGGTACAGAGGAGGGGCGGTATCTGGTCCGACTGGCTGTGGGTACTTCTTCTCAGCTCTCATGCTGCTGAGGACTCCCTACTCAGAGTCACCCTCTTCAGGCGGATGCACACATAGCCAACAAATGAGCCCACAGATCCACGCACACACAAACACACATGCACACATATCTGTCACCCCCTGAGACTGTGGCCAGGGAAAGGACGGCCTCTCCCAATCAGTATCTTCACTGACAGCAGTTAGAGATGGACAAATTTAAGAAGCCTAAGAGAGTATGTATACATGCATGGGCATATATATGTACGCATGTGCATGTGTGATATGTATGCAATGTGTATACACGTGTGCATATGTGTATGCGCGTATGTGTATGGTCTGTATTACATGTGTGTGTATTTGTGTACACAGATGAGTATATGTGTGTTGAGTATGTGGCATGTAGGGATGTAGGGTGTGTGTGTGTGTGTGTGTGTGTGTGTGTGGTGTCAATGGAAGGCTTTCACCTGTCAGTTTTGAAGCATTTTCCTTGTGAAGCTTGTCTGCTGCCAACAGGCAGGCAGTACCCTGCATGTGCAGTACCATGGCCAAGGCATATGCTTCCCACTGGCTTGGATTCCACAGCTGGAGGAGGAGAGTGGAGACAAATTCTTGACTCTTGCTGAAACAAGAGGATGGAGGAAATGATAGTTGTGAGGTGTCTTAACCCCTACTCTCTCCTCAGTTCCTTTGCCTGCTCTTGACTCCCTAGGACCCCTTGCTTCAAAGTGGGATACCCTGGAGAGGAAACCTTTCCCTCTCTAAGGCAGAGACACAGGCAACACCAGCAACTGTTCCTACCCTCAGTTCCTTGACTTGGCAAGAGCAGCACAGACTTGGTCTCTTAACAGGCTTTTCAGCACACGCGAGAGGGACATTGAGCCCCCTAACAGACTTCCTGCTTGCTCAGATGGGCGCTGCAGATGCCCTTTTTCACAGTGGAGGAAAGTGTGCCAACTTGCCCTCCAAGCTCCCGATGCCCCTTCTGTGCAAGGAACCTTGGTGCCCGCTCAGCTGGAAGGTTATATTCTTCACAGCTCAGTTCAGGGCATGGCAAGGCTTCTACTTCCCACTGCCAGAGGCCTTTTGAGGCCTCTGGGTCCTCCTGGTTCCCAGAACACCATTCTTCTGCCCTGGTTCTGGTACAAAGGGAACAGCTGCCTTGGAAGTCAGGACTGTGGAAGGCTTGGCCAACAGTCCTTTCCCAATCTCCATCTCGGTCCCTTGCCCTGCCTCTGTGCGATCATTATAGAAAGCCTATTTCCTTCCTCTTTCTTCTAATTTCAGATCTCAGACACAAAACTTCTGTGCTGTCCTCAGAGGCCTGTGCCAGTCCCCTCAATACTCCATGCTCCATTTGGGGGGCCTTCAACAAGCTGTTTTCTGGCCCATTCCCCAGAGATCCTGACCAGCAAAAGCTGCTCAAGTGGAAGGCTCGTTCACTTTGGCAGGGGGCAGGAAAGTTGAAGATAAAACCCCAAAATGTTGAAGCACTCCAAGGACTGCAACCTCAATGAAAGGATTTAACAGTTTAAAACTTCACTATCTATCCTCACCAGCCCAGCAAAATGACCAGGAAGCTGATATGTATTGTGTTTCTAAATGGAAAATATCCCTCTGGACCTGTGTCTTGCACTAGGTTAAAATTGTGCATTTTACTATGCACTCAAGGTTGAAAGCTCCATCCTGAGCCAAGAAATTAACAAGCATAAAGCAAAAGCTCTTTTGAAACTAATTCTCCATTAAGACTTACAACACACTTGAGAAAATAATCTACCATAGTGAAATTCAGCCGGTACACATGATGATTAATTCAACAAGGGCTTGAGATAAC
Source organism: Ctenomys sociabilis (assembly GCA_004027165.1). Classification (NCBI taxonomy): domain Eukaryota; kingdom Metazoa; phylum Chordata; class Mammalia; order Rodentia; family Ctenomyidae; genus Ctenomys; species Ctenomys sociabilis. The sequence goes on from PVKA01002345.1 coordinate 67,784, forward strand.
AGAAAAACAATGTATCTTAAACCATGCAGTTATGATTTGTATATGGATGTCACCCCAAAGCTTCATGTGATCAAAGGCAAAGCTTTGGAATTGTGATTAGATTGTAGGGGCTCCTAACTTGTTGTTAGGATGTGGGGTTTGGTTGAAAGGATGGGTCACTAGAGTGTAGCCCAGGAGATGCTACCTCCCTTCCCAGGCTGGTACCTTTACTCTCTCTACTTCCTGGGTGCTGAGCAGAGAGCGACTCTCCTCCCACTCCCCAGCTGTCCTGCTATATCCAGTATGCTGACCATCCTAGATACCAACCTCCCTTACTGTTTTGGTTCAACCAACTGGAAGGTAGGCATGGGATCAGCGATCAGGAAAGACCGTTCTGCCTATTTTCCCCTCCAAGTCCCTCAGCTGTTCTTCTGAGCTTCACAATAATTTCCTCTCCTCTCCCTGTTGGATTACACTTCCCCAAATCACTCTTTTTCCTGAACTCTCCCCACTTGACCCTTTTGGGGCATTCTTCTGGGACTTTGCCTAGATGATATGGATAACTTTGAAATACAAAGGAAACAGCCAATGATGACCACAGAAAGTGTATAAAAAATGTAAATCATCCCATATTGCAGCAGAAATACATAAGATTATCAGAGAATTACCCCTTTCCTTTGCCCATCTGCCCCTTAAGTTTCTAGGCTATGTGAGGCCTGAGCACAGGCAGAGGAGTCAGTGTACCCTTGTATACTGACATGGAGCCAATGATACAAGCTTCTGACAACCCATGTGTGAAGCAGAGATGAGCCAGCCTAACACGGGCACCGTGACAGGGAGGCCCAGGCTCTTCTCTTCTCTTACACACCCTAACTAGATTTGGTTTCCTCTTATGTTAAAGAAAGAGGAAATTCGTTAAAATAGCAATGAAGCAAATCCTAAGGCTCCCATTAGCCCTCCTTTGCTCGTGCTGTTAGACACCAGAGCACAGTTGCTCCCTCAGCAGGCTGACAGAGTGGAGGGGAGTTCCAAAGCAAGTGTTGTTTTCGAGGGTGTTTCCAATGGGATTGGACCCATGAAACTTCCTGAAAAAATGCCTCTGTTTGTAATGAACACGGGATACTTTCCCAGACTCCCTCTTTGTGGCCAGTGCACCCAGCCCCTGGCCACAGGGGTTTGGGAAATGCTTACCATTCCTGGAGAGGCATCAACTGAGAACGTGGTTTCTTCCTCTTCCAGTCCTGCCATTTTTGCTTCTACACAGATGTAACTTCCCAAGGTATAAGACACCCTGATGCATGGTATGGAATGCTCCAGCTCAGGGTTTGGGTTCAGGGAACCTCTTCTAGCACATCAAAACAGTGTGCCTCCCAGGGCAGTACTGGGTATGGCTCATCTGAGTGCCATGCAGAGATGTGGTGGAAATAACACCCAGAGATCCGGTGTTGTAACACCCAGATGAACTGAATCAGCATGATTCTGGGTGTAGGGGGCCCAGCTGAGGATTATTGCCAGCAGCATAAAAGGAGAATTTGGGGGTGATGGGTCTCTCCTCCCATCAAACTCTGCCAGGGTCATTATGGCAGGTGGTCCAATATGGCACTGAGTCCCAAATCAGTAATGAGTCGCTCTTAGACCAACTTCCATATTCTGCTAATGTCTCCTTTTTGTGCCCACCAAGCTTTCTCCAACTAGCGCGCCCCAGGACACCAAGACTTCCCATGTAAGCTCCACCCCCAGCCTGACCTGATAAATACCCTGTTCCTTTGTCTCTACCTCAGAGGGTTCCTGCTTCTGTTTAGCAATCCTGCTGCATCAAGCAATAAAGGCTGCTTTTATTTCTCTCCTGTCTCTCATTTGTGCCAAAGGAAGAACCTTACAGGAGGGAAGAGGGTGTACTCTTGATCTTCCTGGAGAAACTCATCACACTGGTTTTCCTGATATTAACTCAGCCACTCTCATCGTTACAGGAGCTCAGGTCCTGGCTGCCCCTGAGCATGGCTGTGGTTCTCTTCAGGACAGCTCTGATCCTCACCTTGTGCAGCTTCCCGGCTTCAGCAGATCCGTGCTTCATCCTGCTGGCACAGACTTTCTAGCTTTCACCACTGACCTTTGGGCCTTCCCAGTACAGATCCTTAATGAGACATTGTCCTGGGCTATAGGCCTCCAGCTGTACTTGGGAAGGACATTGTCATGGGCTCTAGGCCTTCAGCAGAACTTGTCCAGGACTTTGATCTGGGACCCAGGTACTCAGCTGGATTCTTTGGGTCTCTAGTGTGTGGACAGACCTCCAGCACTCTTGCATTTAACTCTTCGGATGAATATTATAAAATAATCCTATAAATTATGTGTCCTCTAGTGCATCTATTTCCCTGTAAACCCTGATTTTTAAGATCTGTGAGTGACACAAAAAGAGGTCAACATATGACTTTTTGTGTGTCACTTACAGATCTTAAAAATCACATTAAACCAAGACGAAGAGACCATGAGTAATCCAGCTCCAGTGGATAAAATGCAAGCCCTACATTCTCCTTTGAAGTAAACTTTCCTCATAAAAGTAAATGAGAGCTCATAAAATAATTTCCTCCAGTGACTGGAAAGTAGCATCCCATACCACACACATAAATCTGGCAAGCTCACCTTTTCCATCAAAAATATTTTTCAATATTTTTGAAATATTGAAATTTGAAATATTTCACCTATACTTTTCAAGCTATCTCCTAGAAGTCTTTTCAATATATTTAATCTGAGTCACCTCATCCAGTGGCATTCTCAAGAGTAAAATGTTTCAGAAGAGGCAGAAGCCAGAGGTCTCTGCATGACTTGGGTGTTTCCATCCTTGTCCAGAATGCTGTTGCTCCTCCAGACTGTCTCAGGCTCCTCACCCTGTGATGGGAGCTCAAAATCTAGACCTACAAGTCTAAGTCTACAGTTTAAGCCATATTGGAAATGCTTTCTTGGTTTGCCAGGTGCTGATTTTGATCTCTTTTCTCCTAATCATGCCAATCTGCAAGAGAACAAATAAGAACGTCTCCAGGAGTGGGAGAGGACTTATTTATTTTTTTCTTCAATCATATTTTATTGGTATGTTTTTAGGTATACATAATGATCAAGAATTTGTACCTTTACATGATTCATTTTCCCCATTTCGCTACCCTCCCTTCAACCCCTCCTCCCCTCCCCATCTAAAAAAGCTTTGTTTCCATTTTTCCTTCTTCTCTCATGTTTTCTAATTTTTCCCTTCCTTCTTTTCCCCTTTCCCCTCTCTTATTTCCCTCCCCATTTAAACATTATCTTCATGTTTCTCAATACCTGTTATACATTTTGGTCTTTATTTCACTTTCATTTTCTCACATCAGAGAAACAATGCAGTATTTATATATGTCTGATTTATTTCACTTAAGAACATAAACTCAAGTTACATACACTTTCCTAGGAATGTCTCAAGCTTATCCTTCTTTATGGTAGAGTAGTACTCCATTATATTATTTTAAAAAAACACACAACTTTATCCCTTCCTTTGTTGATGGGCCTTTGGGCTGTTTCCAAGATTTGGCTACTATAAATTGTGCTGCTATAAACATGGGTGTGCATAAAGCACTGTAGTTGGTGTTTTTAATTCTTTTGGAAAGACATTCAGGAGGGAAATACCTGTATAAAATGGGACTGCTCATCCTCGTATTTTTAAGAATCTCCACACTGATTTCCACAGTGGTTGCACCATCTACACACAAACCAACAATGGAGAAGAGTTCCTTTTTTCTCATAGCCCTGCCAGCATTGATTATGGGTTGGCTTTTTGATAATAACCATTCTTTCTTCGATGAGATGCAATGTCAGTGTTGTTTTAATTTGCATCTCTCAAATGACCAGTGATACTGAACAATTTTTAATATATTTTCTTGATGCTTGTACTTCTTCATCTGAAAACTGTGTATTCATCTCAGATGTCTATTTTTTAATTAAGTTTTTAAATTTGTGGGGGCCTGATTTCTTTTTAGTTCTATATTATGTTTTTGATAGTAACAAGTTGTCTGAGGAACAGCTGGTAAACATTTTTCCCACATTGTGAGCAGTCTCTTTGTTCAGCTATTGGTTTCTCTTGCTGTGCAAAACTTTCTAATAAGATGAGATCCCAGTTTTGATTTTTGTGATAGTTCCTCTGTGATAAGAGTTTCCTTTATGTCTTTGCCTATGCCAATATCTTCAAGAGCTTTATCTAATCTATCTTCCAGCATATTTAATGTTTCTGTTTTAATATTTAGATCTTTGATCCATTTTAAATTTAGTGCATGGTGAAAGATATGGGTACAATTTTAATCTTTGGCATGTGCAAGGACAGCTTCTCCAGCATCATTTAAGGAAACTATTTTTATTTTTCTTCCAGTGAATACGTTTGGCACTTTTGTCAGAGATAAGGCAGCTAAGACGTCTGGAGTTGTTTCTGCATCTTCTGTTCCACGGATCCTTGGGTCTGGTATTTAGCCAGTACCATGCTGGTTTTATCACAGTAGCTTTGTAGTGTAATTTCAAGTGGAGGGATTGTAATGAGTTTTGCTTATTTGTTTATGTTAACCTCTTTCTTCTCTCCTGTATTTTACCTTCAATGTTGATCTTTCTAAGAAGGGCTTGCTATTTCACAAAATAAAATGCTTTACCACTTTACTATTGACCCATCTTCTTTAACAATGTAAAAGATGAGCTTTGCAGATGTGTACTAAAAGAACTTATACCAGTGTTGCTTAGAGAATTTAATTCATTCAGCGGCTGATGAAACCAACACCATCCCAGACAAACTCACTGCTGGGTCCATCTGCTTCCTGCTCTGCAGGCACTGCTGCATCTGTGTTGATGTGGTCAATCAGAAGCTCACAGAGGAAGGATTAACAGCTGAGTCAGTCTTTCTGTGCCCTTTTCTTCCTTCTTCCCTCTAAGCACTGCCTGAACTGGGCTCCTGTGCAGCCATTGACTATGTCTCCACCAAGGAAAAGCTAGGCAAGGTCTCCCTGCCACAATGTGAAGATCCAGTGAGTTCTTTAGCTGAGCCCAGCACCACAGCCCCAGCCCTCAATGAGTCTTCTACCCTCCAGAAGACTGGCCTGCTAAGGGGACTGACGACCTGTTGGGTTCATGAGGGTGAGCGAAAGTTTCCATTTGGAGAGGAGACATGGGCTCCAAGGTTATGACTGCTTAAGAAGCCCATCTCTGAAAATTTTTACTGCAATTCTGTGCTAGTTACAAGCTTCCCTGAGCCTGGGTTTTCTCACCTATAAAGCAGGAGCAATTGTATCCATTCCCTGCTTGTACTGGCTTCAGTGTATCCCCAAAGTTCACATGTAGGAAACTTTACCCCAAACATGTGTGCCAATGGCATGGGGAGGTGTGGCCTGCGGGAGATACACAAGCCAGGATTCCTGTGGGGGGACAAGCAGCTTTTAAGAACACCAGTGCAGGCTGGCATTCTTGCCGCCTCACCATGTGATGCCCTCCCAGATGTAGAGTGGGTGCAGCACCAGGCCCTTGGCCTGACCAGCCTTGGTTCCACCTTACAGAACCACCATGAAGGCATTCTTTCCTTTATAGGCTACCTGATCTCAGGTATTCAGCTGCACCAACAGAAAATGGACTGAGATAGTTTTACAATCAGTCCTATATCAGAATCCCAGCCCTGACACATATGAACTTCAACTCTATGTAAGTTACAAGCTTCTCTGAACTTCAGTTTTATCATCTATAAAATAGGAATAATAATAATAATAATAACCATTATCAAGTACATCAGGGAATTATATGACATGTTTTATACCTTCTCTGCACTGTGGGGACTCAACCTATCAGTAGGTGAATATTTAGCTGGTATTCTACAACACTAGCTATCTTACAACAAGTGCTCACTTCCTGTCCCTTTGTGGAACTTCCAACCTGGTTTGCATTAACAATATACAACGAACTAACTCCCAGCTTGGACACTTCACATTTTTACAATATCATATCTGACAAAAAATTATTTCCAATCAAAGTTTAGCATATATCTAGACACTGTTATTGCTAACCCAAGCACCCCTTCCCAGGTTGACTGTTCCAATGCATCAGCCTGTGTGTGAGCATGAAGAATAACTTGGATGTTTAATCCAGTGAGCATTTGCTGAGCCCCAGTTATGCCAGGCTTGTGTTGGGTGCATGGGGTGCACAAGAGCACAAAAATATTTTAATAAAAGAGGTTCCTATATCATTAAGCTTCTCTTCTGGAGGGTTAACAACTTAAGGTTTTGTTGTTGGTGGCGGTGGTGGTTTTTTTTTGTTGTTGTTGTTTGTTTGTTTGTTTTTGCTTTGTTATGTTTTGTTTTTTGTAGAGCCAGGGATTGAACTCAGGCCCTTGCGCTTGCCAGGAAAGTGCTTATTCAACTGAGCTCTCTCACCCACCCCAACAATTTAAGATTACAGACCAAAAAAATTAGAGGAAAAGAAGAGCTATCAACATTTTGGCCTTAGCCTTTCAAGGTCAGTAAGGACTCAGGACAAAAAAGAATCTGTACTATAACATCCTGTAACTCAGTGGTGTCCCAAATTTTCTGATCAAGGAGATTATGGGGACACAGAGGAAAGTGATTGACGATGTAGAGTGTGCCTAAGGAGATCACATGGAGAGAAACATTCTCTTAGGTTTTCACAGAGAGCAGATTGGTCAAGCAATGGCCATGACTCATCCACATGGCTGACACTGACAAAAGGTCTGCAAACTGCAGTACAGGGTTTCAGGGTAAATTCTGAGGGGTTTGACTGACCTTGGCAAATACAAAAGTTACATTTCTTGTTAAATAGATCTTGCTTCATCTTGGTCTTAGCTATCCAGCAGAAAAGTGTAAAAACGAGGTATAAAAAGTAAAGCCATATTAATATGCTAAGCTATAAAAGGCTCAAGTCAACAACTCCTGACATTGCCAGTCTTGCATAGATAACCCACTACTACTGTAGACTACTGGAATATATTGAATTACTTTGCTGAATTCATGAACCTACAATGTATGAATGGCAATGGAGTACACATCTCTGGCAAAAGTAAACAAAAAGGGGGATACAAATGAAGGAC